>JAPZIH010001187.1:0-53891 GCA_027410445.1 Discoglossus pictus
TAATATTTCTAGAAACAGGATTGGACCCCCCTTCTGAGAAATTTTATTTAGGTGTGTGTATTTGAGATTGAATATTTAATATATTTTACATAGGGGGGTATTGTATTTTATTTCATTTGTGCTGTATTGTAATGTACTGTATGTATTGTGTATGTATTTCCTTTTCAGGTGTGTATTTTTTATTTTATTTTCTGTAATGTGGGGGGGCGGGGTTATAATATAGTTTTTTTTATTTTCTGTAATGTACCATTTTTTGTTTTTTTAAATTAGGTATTTTCTGAAATGTAGATTTTTATTTTTTGGTGATTTAGGTTTTTTATTTTCTGTAAGGTAGATTTCTTAATTTTTTGTAATGTACATTTTTTTTCTTTCTGTAATGTAGCTTTTTTTAATTTTCCATGTATTAGGCTTGTTTATTTTATGTGACTTAATGTTTAATATTTTTGTGAGTTAAGTTTTATTATTCTCTGTAATTAGTGAGGTGGAGGGTTTATTAGGGGTAGGTAGGTATTGTAGGTGTTAATAGGTTAGTGTAGAGGGGTGATAGTTTAGCAAGGTTTATGTTAGCAATGAGCGCCAAAGGTACTCAGAGGACTAAAAGCCTTACATTGTGTGCCAAACAGCATTCCTAGCCTTATAATTTTATTGACCATCATTTTTTGCAACTCACTAGTATATATATATATATATATATATATATATATATATATATATATATATATATATATACATAGATTGTGGTGAAGTGCCACCAGAAGTCAGAAGAGAGCTCTTCAAGACTTCTCCCCAGGAAAGGTAGGGGTGTGGCTGTAATCGAGGCCTGCTGCCTCCAGGTGGAGATTTGTTTGACAGAACTGGAGTGTTGTGGAAGTGTGCAGGGCTGCTGCCAACAGCCGCACTGAAAGCTAATGGACTAAAGCCAGAAGCTTTGAAGAAAGAGACTGCAGATAAGAGGAACAGAAAGTCCCTGAAGGTGATGACTGAAGGAGGGATCTGCTTAGGAAAGAGCAGCCATAGATACAGAGCCTAAGAGAGAGGTGAGAAAGAAAGACACCTCTGCTGACTGTATGTTTGCACCTATATGTAAGACAGTGAGGGAACTACAGTTTAGTTATGCAGGGCTTCAATGAGAAGCTAGGGTTTTGTTTCTGCCTTCAGTTTTATGTTGTATGCGGTCAAAACAATCAGTAAAGTGTGGTTATACATTTAAAGGGCTCCTGTGTCCTCCATTTTATTGAAAAACAAGGCACGGATCCAGAGCGTAACAGTGAATCTGTCACTATATATATATATATATATATATATATATATACACATACACATACATACACACACACATATATATTCAGTAAAGGTGATGGCCCTTATAACATATTTAAACATGAGATGATACTGGTAGTCATACATACACATAATATGCATCTATATAATAAAGAGTATGCCTCATTTAAAGTATTTCTGTACATAAACATGCATAAATGTATCCATTTACAAGGTTACCCATGAGATGATGTGTAATATATGCGTATGTGCTTGTAGATATACACACACATAATATGCATCTATTTGATATAGAGTATGCACTATTCATAATGTGTTTGTACATATGTAAATGCGTGAATGTATCCATTCATATATTTACCCATGATGTGGAACACATAATCACATATATAGTTGTGGACCAACCTGCGAGCATCGTACAGCTCACGACTTAAGCTAGATGAGCACCTAAGGCGCTCATCTATGAAGTCTTACGAATTGAGGCAAGCCGTGTACGGAGCACGACTTAGGCTGCATGAGCGCCAAAGGCGCTTATCTGCAATGCCTTGCAAGGCGAGCCGTGTACGGCGAACGACTTAGGCTGGATGAGCGCCAAAGGCACTCATCTTGGAAGCCTTGGGAAGCTAGGCGAGCCATGGAAGCCCACAGGACTTCGGCTGCTATGTGTGGGGCGCATCTTCGAGGCAAGCGCGTAACCCTAAAAACGAAAAAAAAAACAAATACAAATATAATAACACACTCACAGACAGGATGGGGGCAGAGCCAGGGAGCCTGGGAGTGAGGTTACAAGCAATTTGGAGCAATATTTGGGTATTTTTAATCCAAAATCGGCTAAGTGACGGAAAAAAAAAGGACGGACCAAAAAACGTACAAAAATTCAGAAACTGCATGAAAACGAGGCTGAGCAAAGCCAGGCACGAGGGACTTAGAAAATTCACAACCGGAAAGACAGTAACACTTACACCAACAAAATAAAAGGCCTTCATTGCATAACACGCAAACCTTCAGCAGACACATAGAGGACAAACACACAGGAAAGGGACAGGGGGGACATGCTGGAAAGAGACGCATGGCATTTCCAAGCACAAAACTGCCAGGTTCACGAAACCTGCAATGAGCAGACCGTACAGACCGAGATAAGTGGCAAAGGAGCTCATCGCGGGGCTCACGATGAGCACAGCAAACGGGAGAGGCTTGCAATGAGCACCGAAGGAGCTCATTGCGAGCCACGCCATGAGCGCCAAAGACGTTCAGCACAGGGCTCACGATGAGCACCGAAGGTGCTCAGAGGAGCAAAAGCCACAGATTTTGTGACAAACAGCATTGCTAGCCTTATAATTTTAAACCCGTCATTTGTGACGGCCAAGTTCCTTGTCACATATATACTGTAGTTGTCAGTGTTGGGAAAGCTTATGATGTTGGTCACACTTTGCGGGCCTCAAGAACCGAGGTGAGCCGTTGACCACGAGGGACATAGGCTGCAATGAGCACCAAAGGCACATATTGCACTGCTCGCGAAGCGAGGCGAGCAGTTGAGGCACGCTACTGTGAGGATCAACTGCGAGCCAAGTGCGTAACTCTAAAAATCTGGAAAAAAACTAAATAATTACAAAAAAATAATAACACACTCACACACAGCACAGGGGGAGAGCAGAGAAGCCTGGGAGTGAGGTTACAAGTGCATGTTTGCCATATTTGTGGTTTTTCGTTAACACAAAATCGCCTAAGCAAGGGAAGAAATGTGGACGAAAAACAAACATTTACACACCTTTGATTAGAAAAAAATATGAGTTCTGAAGACCAAAATGAATTCAATGATTTGCTAATTCAAATTAGAGAAAGAAAACCAACTTGATAAATCATTTACCTGATGATACTGTTGGGCCACACACAACAACAAAAACAAAGGCGAAGACGTGGTGGAGAGGTGCACAAGGGGCCAAGCACAAGAAAGCGCAGAATAAAGAGATGTCAAGAGAGAACAGGACAAGCACAGATGAGAACACAAGATGCACAAGAAGCCAGACGGGAATGGAGCCACGAGCAGGAGATGGGCAGTCAGGAGAGAAGGAGTCCAAAGTAGCGGGAGTCAACTTGGCAAGATAGCACCAACGGAAGAGAAGGTGGGCACGGTGCAGAGAAGAGGACGCGGATGGAGCTGAGCAGATTCAGACAGAAGAAAACAGAAAGGACCTAGATGTGGGAGAGCTCCAGACTCTTTTATATTTGTTTTCTAGTCATTATGTGACTGGTTTCTGTGAAGCCTCAATGTGATCATTCTAGTTCTGCATAAAATATAGAAAAGTAAAACTTATCTAATAGTTGTGATTCCCATCCAGTATTGTCTTTAGTAGGATACCAACTGCACAAATAATCCATTCACCTTGTCTCCTGTACTGAATGGAGAGGGAGGGGGTCATTATATTTTAATAAATTACTTTATACAAAGCTCTCCTTTTTAAGACATTTGGATAATGTTCAACACCCAGTTCTAGAGTCCAGAAACATTTCCCACAAACAAACCCATAATTGCTGAAAGAAGTATTCGTACAGATTATCTCTCCTGCTAATCCATGTTTTGTTTCATACATTCTCTTCAACACAAAATGTTCTGGATTGGACTTTCTTTATAGTGACATACAGAGCACATGCATCTGTCCAGTCAGCAGCACCTACTAAGAATAAACTAATAATTGTCACCAGTTCCCCCACCATACCCATCCTAATTAACCTTCCATGTTTTTCATCTCCCTATTCCTGTCACACAGCAGTGCTCGGCCACAACTACAGGTTATGTCATTTACAACTACAGGTTATGTCATTTACAACTACAGGTTATGTCATTTACAACTACAGGTTATGTCATTTACAACTACAGGTTATGTCATTTACAACTACAGGTTATGTCATTTACAACTACAGTTTTTTTTAACCTGTCAATTATCTTGCAGCCAAACTGATTATATTTTTAACCATAGCTAAAGTTTCACTTACGTTTCAGGGAATAATTTTCTAAATCCCTTTCCACTCTCAATTTTTTGCTGCGTGGCAGTGTGCGCTCGATGGCTTCCTGTGTGCGCTCGTCTCTTTATCTGTGTGCACGCACACGCGCACAGCTTAGAGAGAACAGTGTTCAAAAGTATTCTCTGCTAAACAACCAAACTCATATTTCTAAGTGCCGATTTCAGTCTAATGCGCATGTGCAGTCTTTATGCGCATCCTCATTGTGGATTTGCCTTAGTTTCCATTTAATCCTGTCTGTATCTGAGCTATTTTCATCTAAGTGCTTGCTACAGAGCACAGCGCATGCACAGGTGTGCACGAAACACGTGACGTCATCATGCTACATGCGTTTACGTGTACAAGAAAATGAATTTCATGTCAAACAGATGACTTCTCCTACCAAAAAGGTATTTATACTTGCTACGTCTAGAGTTCTCCGTAGTAATATTTAGCCTTTGAAAAAGCCTTTTCTTGTGAAACGTGAGGGCAACACCCATTAGGTTGCTACTTAATGAGACTACCAAGTGTATCTTTAGCATAGTAAATACAGATTAATGCCCAATTGGTCTGTATAGGAACAGAAATGTATTTTCCTATATATCTTACAAAGGACTTGGTTAGTCTCAGTTCAAACCCCATTGGGTTCTATTTAGGCTAAAAAGTTTTCAGTTTTTTGTTGTCTGTGTGTTTTTTAAACATTTTTCTGCCACAAGTGCAGACCCTCTAATATAGTTCACCTTAGGATCCCTATCTACCTACCTCCTAACTATTATAGATCTCCTACTAGCTTGTGGGGTGCTCCTTAGCCCTATAGACAGTAGATCCCTGAAATGGTATATAGGGCCTTATAGGTCTATTGTGCCTCAGACTTTCACATTGGTTGATAAATCTACATTGAACATATAAGCTGGAGGTTGGATGTAGTCCTTTGTTATTATCTTATTAGGGTTTTAGATTGTCTCTTCCAATTAGTTTTTTGAGAGACAGTGGTTCTTAGCATTAACCCAACCAATATAAGAGTGCCAGGACATCCTGTGGCTTATTGCAACATTATTTTAATATATGTAAATAAAGTTCCAAGTTTTTAATTGATTTACGTATACTAGGATTTAGCACAACCTTATTTTCTTTCAATGCAATTGATTTAAACTCACAATATACCTGGTTAGTGTTTTGATATAAATAAAATTCTTTAATATTACTAATAAAATAGTGAGCTCTCCTTGCCTGTATTAGTATAGTTATTCATCTGGATCTGGTGCATAAACAGCTGATTCAGTTAGTGCAGCACCTCTCAGGTGTAGATGT
The DNA here is from genome assembly GCA_027410445.1 of Discoglossus pictus. Lineage (NCBI taxonomy): Eukaryota > Metazoa > Chordata > Amphibia > Anura > Alytidae > Discoglossus > Discoglossus pictus. Next base: position 5,593 of record JAPZIH010001187.1, read on the forward strand.
TTGCATTTACAATCCACCACCAGGTCAAACACTTCAGCAGTAAGGGGAACACCCTGCAAGAAAGCCAATATATTACTGTAGTACAGTGTTCCAGGGACATACGTGTATGACGTATGTGTATTATATGTGTATTACCAGGTACATGCGTGTATGATGTGTATTACCAGGTATATATGTGTGTTTATGTTACCTGCTATACAATAATTGCTTTCCCTAGTCATATAACCCCTTATACAATTGGTCAGTTCAATTCTACTCCAAGTCTTTACAAAATCTGCCGTCACATTTTCTATATCACTCTCTGAATAATTAACCTTGAAATATTGTAATGTAATTACTGCCACATTCCCTTTCTAGAGATATAAGCTTTAAAATAGATTAGTCAATGCTCTGAGCCTAAACCTCCTGAAAACCCCTCTTTTTCACAGGACATGTGGATTTCATACCCCATTTATGAGTCCAACTGTTAGACCATGTTCTAAGTCAACAATAATTTCAATCTGAAATATATCTGAAGTAAGAGATTAGAATACACGGCACACAGAACAAGTCATAGTAACCAATCTGTAGCACTCCACCCTGATAAGGTCATTAAGGGCTTGGTTGAGAAAGGTATAAAGTGTTTTAAGCACCATCACATCTGATAGCACAATAAACAATCACTGATAGGCTGACTCAACAGGATCATCTCTCTCCAAGGTAGACCTCTAATACAACAACAAGTTGGAGATCACTGTATCGGGACACTTTGTGTCTTAAAATGTAGCTGATTCCTCCCTCACTGAACTTATAGTGGGTGGATACCAGCAGCCGCTGAGTCTATGAGTAAAGAAAGCAATCTGATTTTGGGTGACAGTGTCTCTTTAATAAGATAATGTGGGTACAAACCTTGCCAATGTGGTACCATTAGGAGCACAGAGTGTTTGTCAAAGTGCGCCTAGTGATGTAGAAACATGTCAGGTGTAATGTGAATATAAGCTTAAAGCAAGGACCTGCAAGGTAGTATTTTCTGAGATATTAGGTGTGCCACATGCTTGTCCAGGGTGCCAGAAGGAACTTAGAGAGGTTAATGAGTGGCTAAAAATGTGGTGCACTAAGAAGGGTTTGGGGTTTTGAGTACACTTTGCTGACTTCTCACTTCAGTACAATCTCTATAGAAGGGATGGATTGCACCTTAATGATGAAGGAGCATTTGTACTAGGAGATGGGATGGTAGAAAGGCTGGGGGAGTTTTTAAACTAGTAGGTGGGGGAGGGACTAGCTGATTGTAATGGGGTACAAACTGTAGAGGGGATAAGGGATGAATTAACTACTCATAGGGGAGGAGATAGGGGATCGTTAGTATAGTCAATAAGGAGTAACTCAAGTACAGAGACAGTCATTTCAGAACTACAAACTCATAACATAACGTGTATGCTCTCTAATGCCAGAAGCTTGCCAGGGAAAATGGGCGAGTTCGATTTATTAGCAATTAATGAAAAATGGGATTTAATAGGAATTACTAAAACATGGTGGGGTGAATCTCATGACTGGACTGTTAATCTGGATAGTTATAACCTATTTTGGAAAGATAGGGGCAATGGTAAAAGAGAAAGAGGGATTTGAAAGAGAAGGCGGGTTTGACTATATATTAAGCCTGAAAATAAGCATATTGATGACGCGGAGGCTGCACAGGCTTCCTTGGTCAGCCCGCAGCGTTAGTGACCCAGCGGAGCCTGTAAGGCTGAACAGCCAATCGGAAGCGTCGGGGGCGGGACTTCCGCCGTATTCGCTCGTCTTCATCAGTACAGCGCGGTCTCCAAGTGAAATACCACCCTCCCACCCTAATTTGGTTGAATGTAAAAAGTTGTTATTGTTATTAAAAAAAAAAAAGAAATAATAATATAAAGATTTATAGATATATAATAAATATAAAAAAAAAAAAAGAAGGTAAGTGGAGAAGTGGCATTTATTGATGTATAGTTGTGTTGTTTGGGTAGGCGGGAGGTGAGTTGCCCAGCCCACTGGCCTAAGTGGGTGTGGCCCTAAAATCACAGGGCGTGTTTAATATAAGCATTGGGGCTATGTGCAGGGCCCAAGGCGTGAGGTCACTGTCCGTGGCCAGGCTCCTCCCCCTGGATGTTAATATGTTAATATGTATACTATATACAGGTGTTTATGTTTATGTTAAAATGGTTAATTTATGAATAAAGCTGTGGCCCGTGTTTCTCCCAAATATCGGTTGTGGTGTCATTCATTTCATGAAAGCCTAAATGCATCATGCTTGGGTCAAGTAAGAGAAGATATTTATGCTGGAATTAGCGGTAATGTTGAATGTTTGTGAATAGAGTTAAATAGCGGGGAAGAACATTTGAAAAGAATATTGGTAGGAGTATGCTATTAACCCCCAAATATAATTAAAAGTGAGGAAATACAATTATTGTTACAGATTGGAAATGCAGCTAAGCATGGGCAAGTTCTAATAATGTAAGATTTTAATTACCCTGAAATAAACTGGATAAATGAGACCAGCAGTTCAGCTAAGGGGAGCAGGTTCTTGAGTACACTCCGGGGTCATGATCTGGCCCAGGTTATTCAAGAACCTTCTAGAAATAAAGCTATTTTGGACTTAATTATCAAAAATAATAATGATATGGTACCAAATGTTGAAATAGGGCAACCTTTGCGAAACAGTGATCACAATACAATCTCATTTGAGAGTGAATTAAAAAAACAAACTGTAAGGGGCCGACAAAAATTATTAATTTCAGAAGGGCAGATTTACAACGTATAGACTGAGACAAAGAACTGGTGGGTAAAAATACTGAACATAAATAAACAACATTTAAATCCTTACTAAATATATATATTTATCACCATATATCACGTGGGAATACAATTAAAAGGTGTATATCACATTTAATGTGGCTTAACAATGATTTAAAGTTCAAGATAAGGAGTACAAAAGAGACATTTAAATTATACAAAGAGGGGACAGAGACTGCTTTATGTAAGTACAAGGAAATCAACAAGGCTTCAAAAAAACAATTAGACTGTCTAAAATAGAAAATTAAAAATAGTTGCAAAAGAGAGTAATAATAACCCTAAAATATTTTTTTAAGTATATTAATGGGACAAAGGCCAGGAAGGAAGCTAAAGGAACATTACAATGTGAAACAGGCATCTGATAATTAGTGACCAGGAAAAGGCAGATGAGCTAAATAGGTTCTTTTCTTCGGTATGCACAAGGGAGGTACTAGTGGTTGGGTCTACACTGCCTTCACCAAATAATTGGCTATTGCAGGAAGAAATCAAAACGAGGCTGAAAAAGCCACAGGTCCTGATAGGATACATCCAAGGGTACTGAGGGAACTGGGTTCTGTTATAGCCAAACCATTATATTTAATTTTTCAAGATTCACTAAACACAGGGTTGCTACCAGATAATTGGAGGAAAAAATAGGCTATATTTAAGAAGGGTGCAAGGATAAATGCAGGAAATGACTGAAAAGTAGTGTCTCCAATTTTGCTGATGATATAAAGTTGTGCATGGTAATTAAATAAGATAATGATGTACTTTCCTTCCAAATGAATTTATATAAATTAGAGGAATGGGCAACTAAATGATAGATGATATTTAATATAAATAAATGTGAACTTATGCATCTGGGAAGGAAAAATAGCCTTGTCATCTATAATCAAATGGAACTAATCTAGGGGTATCTCATAAAAGGGATTTTGGAGTGCTTGTGTAAGTAGTGCTTAAAACCAAGCTGCAGCTGCAAAGGCAAGTAAAATATTAGCATGTATTAAGAAGGGTTTAAAAGCAAGGGAAGCAGATATAATTCCGCCACTATACAAATCCCTAGAACACGTCATCAGCAATATGGAGTACAATTTTGGGCACCACTTCAAAAGAGGACATTTTAGATCTGCAAAAGGTACAGAGAAGGGGTTCAAAACTAATAAAGGGAATGGAAAAGCCTAGTCATGAAGAAAGACTAACCAAATTAAACATTTTTCTCTAGAAAAAAGGCATCTAAGAAGAGATATGATTGCATTATATAAATTCATCCATATAAAGTTTTTTCAAGTTAGCTTTTTGTGCCAAGAGTTTTTAAACTGTCAAGAGGACATCCTTTGTGGTTAGAAGTAAAAAAAATCCACCTTAAAGAAAGAAAACGTTTTTTCACAGTAAGGGTGGCCTGGATATATTCTTAATTAAAAAGGCCATTCAGAGTTATTAGAGAGGGAGTATTGATCCAGGGAGGAATTTGATCGCCAGTACCTAGGGTCAGGATGGAATTTTTTTTCCCCATTTTTAGACGATTGGCTAAGATTCACTTTTTTCTTTTCTTCTTCTGTTTGCCTTACTATGGATCAATTAATAACTAATCTGCATATTGCAGATCAGAGGAGATTGTAGAAGGTCTAACTTGATGGACTAAAAATCTTTTTTCACCCTCAATTACTATGTAAATATGTAACTATGAACGTGAGTCCTTACGTAAGACTCATATCACTGTTCTAGGGACTCAGAGGTTGCAGTGATGTCGGCTTGAGGCCGTCTGTAGTAAACTTTGACTATATTTAGCCCTTTAAGATTATTTTAACTACCTGCAAAGAGGTTATAAAGGAAGTTAAGCTCGCAATGGCACAATAATGTTTCACTTAAGCCACTATGGAGATAAGGGAATGATAACAAATGCATAGAAAAAAAGCTTGGCCTAACAGAATATAAGAAGCTTCCTATAGCACTTACTTGAAACTGTATATAATGGTTGTGTATATAAAATGATTGATAAATTTAAAGTAATCCAAGGACTTTACTCCACATTAAGAGTCAGAGAAAATATTAGGAAATGAGAAGTCTCTTACACCGATTGAATCAGAAGATATATTTGACATTTTTTGCCAATCTAAAGTGTAACAGTGGAAGTTGTCTCACAATAAGAGACAGAATGTATATAAAAAAAGAGTTTGAAGTTTCTTTGCACAATTTAATTTAAATGATATATTTTATGTAAATAATTTTATATTAATAACCATGAGCACACTTGGAGTGAGAATTACCTAATTGTATCCTCACCAAAAGATTCTAATACCACTCAAAGACCCAGATGATCTTAGAGCCACCTTAAAATATATTTTGCGAAATACCAAAAGGTGTCTAGGGTTATGAATATAGAGCCCAATTCAACTGACAGTTTTATTTTCTATTGGCTGATTCGAAATGGGAAGTTACGGGCTTGCCTAATTTATCATGTTTCCTCCCTGAACTGCTATGAACCAGTACTTGGTTTACTGAGTCGGCTTTGGGCCAGTAACCTATGGCCTTGAAAAATTGAATAGCTCCGGAGACAAACAGGAGCCCACAAAACACCCGTAGATATATGGTCTACAATGATCTAGTTGCGGGCTTGCTATTGAAACGGGCCCACTGTCTTTATAGTTTAGTTATAACACAATGGCCAAAAAATATTGAAGTATCACTGGCTGTGAACCCATAGACATCAAATCCACTCCTTTGTTTCGTGTGGAAAAGAAAAATAATTGAAGATTAGCCCAAATACATTTGAAACACTTAGGGGGAGTGTTCTAATTTGGTTTTAATTTAATTGATTAAAAGTTTTATATTTTCGGTGTTATTGAAAATATAATAAAGTTGTGGTCTGCTGTAAATAATGCCCTTCTTTTCTATAGACTTTCAAACAACATGATTAAATAAATTAGCTGCAATGCTATAGCAGAGACATCAGAAAGTCCCTTTCATCAGCTTGTGCTCTTGTAATGAGCTTTGCTTTAGGTCTAATGAGAACACTAGAAATAGCTACTGCTGAATTCCTATTTTGAACAACTGCAATTAAGGATCAATTTACACAGACATTTAATAAGAAAGCACAATAAAGATAATTACTGTACCCCAGTTACACACCATTTTAGCCAGAATGTACACACCATCTAAAACCCAAAAATCAAAATACTCACAGGAAATTTTAAAAAGCATTTTAAATAAAGATGATCACATTCTTCCACACTAAAAACACATGACTTAATGTGGACTTGTATTTACCTGATAATGTCAGATGCTGTCTCTGCTATCTCTACATCTGCTGTTTTTATTCAAATTGAGGGTTCCATGTCAGTATTGCTTCAGACTTGATAACGAGAGGTCAGACCTCTCAAAAGCTCATCAATATAAATAAGGCATTTGTCCAATACAAAAGGTATCACAATATACTGCAATACTTATTATCAATCTAGATATATATATTGATAGATAGAGAGAGAGAGAGAGAGATAGATAGATAGATAGATAGATAGATAGATAGATAGATAGATAGAGACAGATAGATAGATAGATAGATAGATAGATAGATAGATAGATAGATAGATAGATAGATAGATAATTGGTAAATGACTAGATTACTGGACATTCGTGGCTGCTTCACTGTTCAATTATTATGGAAGATAAGATATTTGGCCTCATCAAGGAGATAAAATTCGAATAACAACAAAAACAACACAACTTAACAGTGACATATATTTATTGTCACAGTGAAAGGGAACTGTTACACTCTGCTTTCTTCTTGTCAGGCTTGATAAGGCTCGATACTTACTTGTACAGGACCAGGGCAGCCATTTTCTTCTCAGTTACCTCCCTTTATTTAGGAGCATCACAGACTGCATTCAAAACTGACTTGACTTCTTCTCAAAATCACAGTTACCCCAGAAACACACATTACATAACGCTCTCAACTGTCACTTGCAACCTCATAACATTCTAACTGCAAGTTAACTCCTTATCAACTGGATACAATTAAACACACAGTAATCAACATAACATATAAAATAACTATAAACCATACTTTAAAACTTCTGAGCCCAGTCCCTCAACCAACTATTCCCAGGAGGCAGTCCTGATAGGAGTGCTTATGTAGCCAGCGCAATGGCCGTCCTCAAAATCCTGATCATCCTGGTCACATTATATGAGTCCAAAGGGCTGATGGTCATGGTGAACCTTATATCAAATGGACTTAAAGACAAAAATCCACAAAGATCTACACATAACTCAATCAATCCTGCAAATAAATGCAGACACATGCCAAATACCACCACCTAATACATCAACTTTATACAAAGAAACACCATCTAGATCACCAAAGAGTAAGCCTCCTTTGAAAACACGGGAGCACAACATAGATTAAGCTAAACATGTAGAAAAAGATACTACATCTTCACAACAACAATATGAATTTATAAAAATAAAAACTCATGTGCCAATACCAGTAAAGCAACATACACCAGGTACAAGAAGAGAGAATAAAGAATCCAAATTGAGCCCTGAATTCAACAAGACTTATAACATCAAATGATTAGGTCCTCTCTTCTGTGTGCTCCGGTGTATTGGTGCTAGGGATTCCCTGACATGAGGTCTGCTTTAGGACCTGGGAAACATGGCAGTTATTAAGTGACTCTGTCCTACACATTGAATAGATTGGAATGGAAAATGTATAAATCCATCACATTACCTCTATATGTCTCAAGCATACAGCAATACATAGAGAAGAAGTTTTAGGTACCCATAATGTTAAGACAATCTTCTGCTGTGACTCCTCTGTGCTCATGAGCTGAAATAGCACTTTCTCTCATGCAGACAATTAATGTTCACTTTGCAACCATCACTGTTGCCATAGTAACCCTTAACACCACAGCAGTTCATTTTAGGATTCTTACTGAGCAAAGCGGTCTTCACAGGAGGGTAATGTATAATATAGTATTTCAACAATATAAAACACTGCAATTAAAACCAAGGGTGAAATATGCCAGAAATTGTTGGGGATAAAACTAATCAAACTAGTGTAGCAGTCATTAATTGTACCACAAGGTATTCATGTCAGATGGTATATTAGTATCATTCATCCACACCAACAGAAGATATGATAGTAATACCCTTCCCTTCTTTTTGCCATGTGTTGATATTGTATTTTTCTTATACTCAACCCTTGTACAGCGCTACGGAATATGTTGGCGCATTATATCAACTTTACTTTAAAGGAAAAATAATGTTTTATGAAAAAAATATGTGAAGTATCCGACTGTAATGTAAATATATATGGGTAGTCCCTTATATAGATTATTTAGCTACTTAAATCATAAATGAAAATAAATGAAAATGTATTTTAATTAAGTCTTTACTTGCAATATCAATGTACTCACAATAGAAATCTATATAAAATCCTGGTTAACTTGTATTCATACAAATAACCTCCTAAAACATATACTATATACAGATAACCAAAGAAAACAAAAACACTTACACATTCCCTTATAAATCAGAACGAAATATTCCTTAAAGGATATTATCAAATATAAAATGACCACTAGATGTCTCCAACTCTCCATAAGTCAGACATTCATAATTATAATTGTAATGTTATATACTTTAATTAAATGCACACATAGAAATACTCAAAACAGCCTGAAAAATATACATTCTTAAGAACACTTTAACAAATGTTGATATTTCTTAAAGGTACCACTACAGTTTTAATATTTCTATAAAAAATGACTTTAGTTATCACCTACAATTAGTTTTTACATTTAGTACTTTTAATACTTGTTTCTTTTTTATTATGTTTGCTTATTTATTTGTAGAGGATTGTAGCACTCTCTGCAACAAAGCAGCTGAAAATATAATTTTTTTATAGGTTTTAGTGCTATCTTATATTTCTTTTTTTTTATAAATTAGAAACAGATCAATGGAAAGCGACTAAAACGGTACACTGCCGAAAGCTCAGAACATACAAGGAAGATATATATGTATTATGTGATATATATGTGAAACAGGATGTTACATTGGAAAAGTCAGTTAAAAACAGCACTTGTCAATACATTTACACAGGCATTTAATAAGAAAGTACAATGAAGACAATTATTGTACTCCAGTTGGACACCATTTTAGCCAGAATGATCTCCCCATCCTATAAAATCTAAATATTCAGTGGAAATGTTAAAAACATCCAGGATAGATAAGCATTTGAAATAAAGATGAGCACATTCTTCAATGCTAAAAATACCGGACTTAATATGGACTTAGGTTTTCTAACACATTATGACAATTTCATGTGAATTTTTCTTATTATATAGGCTTGTCATTCTTAGTGCGGTGAGGATGTATTTTCTAACACATGTTCACAATTTCTTATACATTTTTCTTATGTTACAGTAACAGACTTGTCACTCCTATTGATGTGTTTTTCCAACAGGGAGGATATCACTGTGGACTACAGTGCTCTAGTTTTTCATGTATATAGTGATGTATATGTGTATATAGAATATGCATATTTGTTTATATACTATGTTGTGTTTATTCCCCCTATATGTTTTTATCTGATGATGTCAGAAGCTGTCTCCACTCTTTCTGTTTATTTTCAAACTGAGGTTCCATCTCATGTCAGTATTGCTTCAGACTGATAAAGAGTGAACCTCTTGAAAGCTTGTCTATGTAAAGAAGGTGTTTGTCTAATACAAAAGGTATCACAATACTTCAATACTCATTATCATCACATATATAGTTGGGAGCCATACGGGTGGTTGCTAACGCTTGCGGGCTCTCCAAAGGCGCTCCTAGGGCTGGTGGAGATGAGAACTGTAGGTGCTCATCCCTACAACCCTGTACGACTTAGGCAGGGAGCACCGAAGGTGGAGATGATCACCATAGGCAAAGCTCCCCTACGACCAGTGGAACTACATATCAACACAAAACTCAATCACACAATTCAGATTGCGAGACCTGTAGCAGTTTGAAAAAATCGCCTTAAAGAATTTTGGCCCGTAACACTTGCAGCAAGGAAAGCGAGACTTACACACAAAAAAATATGACCCGCGGCACTTAGAAAATACGAGGTCCGAAAAATACGAAGTTAACGGCCGAACCGCGCACATAAAAACAACAAAATAAACACCAAAATAACACCACCAAAATGAACAAAAATACAAAATAAACACCACTCACAGCATGGGGGGACAGGCACGACGTCTGGGAGTCAGGTTGTACGACAATTTAACCACAATTTGCAGAGTTTCTACAAACGAAAATCGCCTAAGCAAGAGAAAAAAATGTCGGCCGAAAAAAATGAAGACTAGGCTACAAGACCCCTAAACACGCAAAACACCGCCAGGCACAGAAGACTTTTACACAGGCACGTACAAGGTATAAAAAGATACAAAATGCCCAATTACACAGCTAAACAAACGGTTTGCCCTCGTGCACGCAGCCTATTTACACTGCACACTTCACACATTGCTGACACTTACACCTCAGGTCAGCACCAGTGCAAATGTACATTGTATTCTGCAGGAACATCTAATCAGATTGTTAGCTCTTCAGGATATTGATTGCTGGATATATTAATTACAAATAGGTAAAGTATAATAATTTATTGTATAATTAATTACTTAATTAGCATTTTTTTTTAAAGGACCAGGGGAGAGGATCACGATGAGCCACAATGGCATTCACGGTGGGGTTCACAATGAGCGCCAAGGCTGCTCAGAGGAGCAAAAGTGCACGAGGGGAGAGGTTCACAATGAGCGCCAAAGCCAATCAGCACACCGCTTGCAATGACTGACAAAGGTTCTTAGACCAACAAAACTACATGAGCGGAGAGCCTCGCAATGAGCACAGAAGGCGCTTATTGTGAGATGAGCGCCAAAGGCGCTCAGCGCGGAGCTCACAATCAATGCACAGGGTGCTCAGAGAACCAAAAGTAGAGCAGAGGAAAGGATCGAATTAAGCTCCAAAGGTGTTTAGCACGGGGCTCACAATGAGCGTCGAGAGTGCTCAGAGGAGCAAAAGTACAAGATGGGAGAGGCTCGCAATAAGTGCCAATGGCGATTTGCGCAGCCTTTCAATGAGCGCCAAGGGTGCTAACACCACCAAAATGATACGAGCGGAGAGGCTCACAGAAGGTGCTGATTGGGAGCCTCGCGATGAGCGCCAAAAGTGCTCAGCGCGGGGCTTGCAATGAGCACAAAAGGTGCTCAGACGACCAAAAACCTTAAATTGTCGTACAGCATTCCCAGCCTTACAATTTTATTGATCGTCACTTTTTGACAGGCAAGTCTCTAGTTCTATATCATTGGATAAATAATTACTGAATAGTTTTGAACCAGGCGGTGTATTTTATTCAGCACTGACTAACCCATTGTTATGTGATTATTATTGGGATTGTTGGCATTATTATATGCATTTATGATTTGTCATTTTATGCGATGATACAAGCAGTGCTTTGATTCTCTTCACTACCCCTACAGGGGTGATCTCTTATTAGCCTAAATAGACATTGTATATAGCTGTGTGTGTGTCTTTTTCCTATAACTTTGTCTCTTTGCAGGGTCTTGCATGTATATACCTTTATTTTAGGGGCACACCATAGCCTTCCAGATAGGGGTTGTCATGATGAGACAAAGGACTGTTGGTGACCAGTGATGTCACGAACAGTTCGCCCGCGGACTATTCGCGGCGATTTTGGCATGTTGGCGCTCGCAGCGAACGGCGAACACATGCGCTTTTCGGTTCGCCCACTATTCTTTATCATTGAGGAAACTTTGACCCTGCACCTCACAGTCAGCAGACACATTCCAGCCAATCAGCAGCATACAATCCCTTCCAGAGCCTTCCATCTGAAGGACAGCAACCCAAAAAGCCCTTTTTTAGGGCTAGAACATAATTTATTTTATTTTATAATTTTGTTCTGTGTAATCTAATTCCATATGCCTGCCAGCGTGTGTGTGTGACAGGCTAACACCTAACAGCTTATATTGTGCTCAGTGAAATAAAACAACACTTTTTTGACTGTAATAGATTGAATAGCAATTGCCTGCCTACAGGCGTGTGTGTGAAGCCTATTGCATCTACTCTGACAACTTTTGTCAGTGCACAGTGATACGTCATATCTAGTGCAACCGTAGTGTACAGTGACATAAAAAAAACACTTTTTTGACTGTAATCAATTGAATATCAGTTGCCTGCCTACAGGCGTGTGTGTGAGGCCTACAGCGTCTACTCTGCCAACTTTTGCCAGTGCACATTGACACTCATATCTGGTGGCACCTTAGATTGCACGCTCAGTGCCCCAAATTTGAAGTGGGAGGACCGACCAAGCATCTTTTTCCATCTCCCGCTTCCAAAAATCCATGCCATATACACGTCCCCTAATAGTGGACGTAACAGGGATTAAACCGATAGGAATAATACTACTTAACAGTACACACCTTATAATAACGCAGACAGAGGCAACGCGTATACTCTTCCATGCTGTGCAGTGGAAGCCCCAGACTCTGACCTGTGTATACTCTTCCATGCTGTGCAGTGGAAGCCCCAGACTCTGACCTGTGTATAATCTTCCATGCTGGGCAGTGGAAGCCCCCAGACTCTGGGAGTCTGAAGAAGAGGAGTCAGAGGAGGAAGGTGGCTTTGAGGAGGTGGAAGACCAAACACAGCAGGCATCCCAGGGGGCTTGTTGTCACCATTCGGGGACCCTTGATGGCTGGGTGGAAGAAGAGACCTTCAATGACATCAGTGAGGTAAAGGAACGGGACATGGCTAGCTTGGTATCCAACCTTGTGCAAATGGGGAGTTTGCAGTTGTGCAAAGGGACTGTTTGCGGTTGTTTGCGGTGCATTAAACGGGGAGATTGGTCTGTTACTGTGAAGCAGGTCTAACCCTTACACTACCTGATCGATACAACATCATACCTGATGTTTTAAAGCATCTTATTCCAAACAATTTAGGAATGTTAGGTGATTTATGCCCTTTATGGTTTAAAACCAGACTCTGCATCAACTATTTAATTTTCCATGGGAGTTTTGCCATGGATCCCCCTTCGGCATGCCACAGTCCAGGTGTTAGTCCCCTTGAAACAACTTTCCCATCACTATTGTGGCCAGAAAGAGTCCCTGTGGGTCGGTTCGCCAATGTTCGCCCGTTCGCGACATCACTATTGGTGACTGATAAAGAGAGGTTGAACTTCTGGAAAAGTCATCAATATAAATAAGGTGTTTGTCCAATACAAAAAAGCGTCTTTATATATATGATTACCTTATATAAATATATCCAGGGCCAATACAAGGCTTTGCCAAGTGAGCTTTTTGTGCCAAGATGTTTTCAACGGACAAGAGGACATTCTTTGAGATTAGAAGTAAAATGATTTCACCTTAAAGAAAGAAAAGGGTTCTTCACAGTAGGGGTGGCTGATCTGTTGAATTCTCTACCAAAGGAGGTGGTGACAGCGGTTTTGATAGATAACTTTAAAAACGCATTGGATATATTTTTAAATAAAAAAGGGCATTATCCTGGATAATTAGCGAGATAATATTGATCCAGGGAGGAATCCAATCACCAGTTTCTGGAGTCAGAAATACATTTTATATTTTCCTCTTTTGAGACAATTGGCAAAGTTTCACTGGGGTTTTTTGTGTCTGCCTTCCTCTGGATCAATTAACAATTAACAATTAATCTGCATATTGCAGATCAGAGGAGTTATAAAAAGGTTGAACCTGATGGCCTAATAGTCTTTTTTAACCTCAATTACTATGTCACTATATTCATGTTTCCCCCTTGCTGTTATTATGAATATATGTTCATGGTAATTAGGGTATTATAGCCTTACACATAGACCCTCTTAGGATCCTTCTTGTACTCCCATCCAAGCAACTTTGAACAAACATTATATTCAATCTGTATTTTTGGCAATTGGATCTTTATTGTCCTGCAATTTGAGGTTTTCTAGGGTCATTTTTTCACTCCTGAGTAATTCAATTCGGTTTTTGTGTAAATAAAATTATTATTTAAAAAAAAAAAGTATTTTGAATATAAAACTTTCTCTACATTAAAAACCTCCTCCCATCTGCAGAAGTAGATCACTGGAAACTATGGCTTACTCATCAATAGCATCCTTACATAAGAAAGATAAAATGATAGGCTTTATTATTATGCTTTTTATTTTCTAAAAACATTCTATGTTCAAATGAAGTTATTCATGTTATTTGAGTAGTTGTGACTTATTTTATCCTTATTTGTTTCATTATGATTTCTTCCTTTTCTTACACTTTTGTTTTATTTCATATTTAGATATTTTCTTGGATGCATCAAAAACTTAAATGAAGATGAAATATCCTAAACACAAGACAATGCGAGGGATGAACACATAAAACAGGCAATGTTTCTAAGCAGGATGCCTTATGGGTAATCTAGCAAAGGCCCATGGCAACTTGCCAACTCACTCTAACCTCTTCTTACTAACATTACGTAGTTACATAGTAATTGAGGTTAAAAAAAGACTTTAATCCAACAAGTTCAAACTTTTCACATCTCTTATGATCTGCAATATGGGGATTAATTATTAATTGATAATTCACCATTGTCTCCATTCCACACTGCTGAGTTTGCCTGGAGATAACCACAACTTTAACGGAAAAATAATGTTTTTTTTTTTAAAAATATGTGAAGTATCTAACTGAAATGTAAATATATATGGGTAGTCCCTGACCCAAGCATGATCCATTTAGGCTTATCTTAAATAACTGACACCACACCGATTGAATTGGGAGAAAACACGGGCCACAGCTTTATTATAAATAACAGATTAACATAACTTAAAAGCTTGCATATATTATGCATATTAACATATTAAATTGCCCAAAGCCCCCAATGCTTATTTTTAAGCACGCCCTGTGAGGTAGGGCCACGCCCACTTAGGCCAGTGGGCCGGGCAACTCACCTCCCGCCAACCAATAATATAAACAACATCTCAGAAAATTGCTACTTCTCCAATAAAAACTTTTTTTTTTTTTTTTTTGACACATATTATTATTATTTTTTTTTTTATAATAAACATACATAACCATTCTTTATCCCAACAGTAAATTAGGGTGGGAGGGAGGGATTTTCCACGGAGACCGCGGCGAACTGACTCGCGGATCGCGAATGCGGCGGAAGCCCCGCCCCTGCCGCTCCTGATTGGCTGTTGCGCCTTACAGGCTCCGCTGGGTCACGAGACGCTGCGGGTGACCCAGGGAGCCTGTGCAGACTCCGCGTTGCCATGACCCAAGCATGATCTTAAATAACTGACACCACACCGATTGTTTTGGGAGAAAGCTTTATTATAAATAACCGATTAACATAACTTAAAAGCTTGCATATATTATGCATATTAACATATTAAACTATAGGGGGAGGAGCCCAGCCACGGACAGTGACCTCACGCCTTGGGCCCTGCCCAAAGCCCCCAATGCTTATTTTTAAGCACGCCCTGTGAGGTAGGGCCACGCCCACTTAGGCCAGTGGGCCGGGCAACTCACCTCCTGCCACAGAGCACGCGAGGGACTCCTCCTGAGTCTGCGATCCCCCCTGCTTTTCATTAAAGACAAGGCCCTAACAGCGCTCTCCCTAAACTCTAACGTAACTAACTCCAGACCCATCTCCATGAGATGGACCTTATCTGGCCCGAAAAAATCATCAGCACCGGCCGGCTCGAATTCTTTGTACCTAATGGCGATGAAACCCAGTTTCCGAACAAAACTTGACAGCTGCTGGTTAATCTTCTGCCTCGCTTTATCAAGCCCGACGGGATTTCGCGCGTTTCGCCCAGATCGTCTCTTTATCATTTCTGACCATATCAGGAATGTACCCGGGAACTTCTTGGTCCAGTTCTCCACGTCTATTTTCATAACCTTCAGCATTCTTCGCATGGGCACCGCCCCTAGATCATTACCGCCGGCATGAATTATAATTATCGTGGGTTGACCGTACCGCTGACTGCAAGTGTTCAACAACTCATCCAACTGGGCCCACCGCAGGCCCCGAACCCAGAGCCACTGCACGTGTAAGTCCGTAACAGTGAAACCCATTTGTGTCCTTCCTTCTGTAACTGCAGCCAACCCGTGGGCCCAGTACACGTACGAGTGGCCCACAATCCACAGTTGCTTCTGACCTCCTGAAAGCAGAAAGCAACAGATGTTAGACTACAGCCCTGGGTCTTACGTAAGACCAAAAACGTTCGGATTCCCATCTACCAATACGCTTGACTGCCACATCGGGTAAGCCTAGTCTAGCTGCTTCAGTCGCGGCCCCTATTCTGAACGAGTGTGTTCCGAAAGCTGCCTTCTCTAGGCCCAGACTGTGTAGCACAACTTTTAGCATCCATTCAAACTGATACCGGGATAACGCCGTCCCATCGGCATGTACTAACAGCAAACACCGTCCCACCGGTCGCTGACCAAGATACTCTACCATACACATGTAGGGGCAGCACTCCGTGCCTACTTGGTGTAACACCACCTCTTTTCCTTTTCCCTGTTGGTCGGTCTTAGACCTCCGGAGCCATACCACCACCGTGCCTTCCCTGAGGCAGGTATTCACCACCTGTAGGCCCCCAGAACCGTGTCTGCTGCTCGCGACTAACTCCCCTATTCGGAATGCTCCGAAGAACGCCAGGGAAAAAGCAGTACGGAAAAGCAGAGATTCAAAAGGGGTCCTACACTTTACTTCCAACACCTGCGCCATCCGTAGTAACAAAGAGAAGGTGATTGGCCGCCTAGTGTCTGGCCTGCGATCCCCGTTAAACATGCCGCGCACCACCTTGCGCACTATAAATTCCTTCGTAAGGTCCCTCTGCCCCGCCAGTTTAAACATAAAGGCCAGGGCCGTGACCTGTCTATCGACTACTGCTTTTTTCTCGCCTTATTCGGCACACCGCAGCAGAAACCAAAGCAGTATCCCTAGGGTCTTATCCTCTGATGTAGACCCACCTGCCATCTTTACTAAGTCGTTCCATTTAGCCCATATGCGTTTATACGCAGACCACGTCGCCGGGGCGACAGACTGTCTGATGAGTCTCGTCACCTGGCTGCTCCAAGCTCCCAGATTTCCTCGGGAATGGCCTCCCCCAGCGTGTTCGCCCGGGGGGCCAGAGCCCTGAAACGTTCTTCCTGAAACCGAGAAAGGGGGTCAGCAATGCCATTCTCTAACTCCGGTACTTGCCTCGCCTGAAGTAGCGTTTTAGCCATGGCAGCATGCCGGGGAGGCGTATGGGCGTCTTGCCCTTTGGCCGGGGGCTCTGCCCTGCTATCCTTTGGCCTGGCACATCTGGCCAGGGGGTGCTCTCCGCCGCAGTTGGAGCACACGTGCTTGAACCTGCAGTTGGGAGCCCATTTACATACCCCTTCGTTATAGGCAAAACAGGACTTGGGACCTGCGGCTGAGTTGGCGGTGGGGCTCCTGACCCCACCCCCTCCGGCCCGAAAGGGAGGCATGGCTCGCATGGGTGTCATGATGTTAAGCCAGTATGCTACCGCTTTGTCGCTCCATGCCATAGCTGGCCTAGATGTCAGATACTGGCGGAATTCTTCATCGTATCGTCACCACGCCGTACCCCCGTACACCTTGTGGGCGTTGCGAATCTCATCTATGTACACGAACAGCCCCGGGCATTGCTCAGAGTGGCGCTCGCATAGAACGCATGCCATTATTGAAAAGGCCTGAAGCCACGTATCAAAGGTTCTAGGCAACCTCCTGTGAGCACCTTCCCGTAGGCTCCTCTCGCCTGAATCCATTTGCCTGGACATAGGCAGCAGAGAGAACAATTCGACAAACTCCCTCCTCCAAATTTTTTCTTTAACTTCCTGGGTTAAATGCACTCCCAGGTTGTCTAGCCCACATAAGATGATTGGTCTCATGGCTGCGTCTGAAGCTACTGCCTTGCTGCTGCTCGCTTGCGGCCCTGGCCCACCCACAGTGACCGGGGGGCCTAGTGCCGCTGGCTCTAAATTGCCTGCGCTATTGGACTGCTCAGTCCAAGCCCCTCTGGCTAGCCCTCCTAACCACGTGCCCATCTCCTGTTCGCTAACCGCAATGTTATGTGTGGCTAAGAGGGCCTTAAGGGACCCCAAAAATCCCCCTTTAGTGTAAGGCAGTATGCATTTGTCTGCTTCCTCTACTCCACTAACTGCCTCACCTGCTTCTGGGAGCCTCGGAGTGGATACAGCCAACGGGGTGTCCCTACGTCTTTACTGTCGTCCTGGGGATTCCGACCGTCTGGCACTCCACAGGCTCCGTCCTCTTTCCGATCCGCAGGCACAGCTGCATCGGCAGGATCTCCTGCTCCTTGATCTTGATCGCCGTTCAGACCTGTGGGTGCATGAGGAGCAGTCACTAGCTCTCCGTGACCTGCATGCCTGTGCCCATACCGCTTGCTCCTCCCCTGAGGACTGGTCCTGGTCACCTAAGCTTGCGCGGCTGGAATTTGGCTAGTGCAGCGGGCTCTGCACTTTGTACCAATAACCTGGGGACTGCTTGGGGCGTTGCGACATCTACCTGTGGGTCAGGATTAGTCACTTTTTGCTGTGGCCTAACCGTAACGCCCTCAGTCTCTGTCCTTTGTCGTCTTAAGGGGTATGGGTAAATAGCAGCGGGCTGTACCTGCTTGTGTTCTTCCTAGCTCTGGTGGGGAGCGCCGGCCTCGCCACCGCCGCTGCTACGGGCATGTCATCGATCATGACCATGCTGTCCTGGCTGATCATCTCTCTGACCACTCTGTCTCTTCTCTCCCGTGTGGTACCCGTGTCCATTTTTCTGCCGCGGCTGCGTCCCTGCAAAGCACCAGAAGCGCTGTTACTATTGGGGTTAGAGGGGACCGCATGGTCGGCACCTTTTACTTTTACCCCCTGTGCCCCCTTTTTGGGGTGGTAACGGGGTGTTTTCTTTGCTCTTTGCCGCGGCCGAAGCCCTTTAGGCAAAATGACTGGTGGTGGCCGGAGTTCTAGGCCCTCACCATCACCGCCCGCAGGCCCGGCTCTCTCTTGTCTGAGGGGTAAAGGGTCTTGGCTAACCTGCCCCGTATTACCCCTGTCGCCCGTGGCCTGGTCATCCACTGGACGGTGGTCTAGTGGCTCTGCATGAAAAGGGGGGGAGACAAGCCCAACGGCACCCCCAATATTGTCTAGGCCTCCAGCAACTACATGCTGAGCCTGTCCAATGTAATGGGGGCCTCCTACAGAAGGCATTGGAGGGCCCAGCCTGTCCTGCACCCACCTGACCCCTTGGCTTAAGGCACAGGTCCTAACATCAGCCAGCAAGGCCTCTAGCTCTAAAGCATCCATACCCCAGGCACACAAAGCCCCCCTGGACAAAACAAAACGGACCACGAGACAGGAACAAGACACAAATAAGACACACAACACACGCAGACAGCGCTCTCACACTACCCCTTATATGCTTCTCTAAAGCTGGGGTGCAATCTCAGACTTTAACCTCCTACTTGAATATATATGTGCAGGAGCCCTCAGACCTCCGTCCGTTTTCAATGGAGACCGCGACGAACTGAATTGCGGCGTGCGAATGCGGCGGAAGCCCCCGCTCCTGATTGGCTGTTGCACCTTACAGGCTCCGCTGGGTCACGAGACGCTGCGGGCTGACCCAGAGAGCCTGTGCAGCCTCCGCGTCGGCATTATATAGATTATTGAACTACTTAAGTAATGTAAGAAATGCTTTATTTTCATTTAGTCTTTACTTGCAATATCAATGTACTCACAATAAAAATCTATATAAAAATCCTGGTTAACTTGTATTCATACAAATAACCTCCTAAAACATATACTATATTTAGATAACCAAAGAAAATAAAAACACATCCACATTTCCTTATAAATCAGAACATTTTCCTTAAAGGATATTATCAAATATAAAATGACCACTAGATGTCGCCAACTCTCCCTAAGTCAGACATTCATAATTATAATTATAATTTACATACTACAGTTTTAATATTTCTCTAAAAAATTACATGATATTAGTATCATCTACAATAATTTTTTACATTTAGTACTTTTAATACTTGTTTCTTTTTTATTATGTTTGCTTATTTATTTGTAGAGGATTGTAGCACTCTCTGCATCAAAGCAGCTGAAAATATATATTTTTTAAGGTTTTAGCGCTATCTTATATTTCTTTTTTTTTTATAAACTAGAAGCAGATCAATGGAAAGTGACTAAAATGGTACACTGTCGGAAGCTCAGAACATACACGGAAGATATATATGTATTATGTGATATATATGTGAAACAGGATGTTACATTGGAAAAGTCAGGCAAAAATGGCCCTTGTCAATACATTTACACAGGCATTCAAAAAGAAAGTACAATTAAGACAATTATTGTACTCCAGTTGGACACCATTTTAGCCAGAATGATCTCCCCATCCTAATAATCTATATATTCAGTGGAAATGTTAAAAACATCCAGGATAGATAAGCATTTGAAATAAAGATGAGCACATTCTTCAATGCTAAAAATACCGGACTTAATATGGACTTAGGTTTTCTAACACATTATGACAATTTCATGTGAATTTTTCTTATTATACAGGCTTGTCATTCTTAGTGAGGTGGGGATGTATTTTCTAACACATGTTCACAATTTCTTATAAATTTTTCTTATGTTACTGTAACAGACTTGTCACTCTTATTGATGTGTTTTTCCAACAGGAAGGATATCACTGTGGACTACAGTGCTCTAGTTTTTCATGTATTTAGTGATGTATATGTGTATATAGAATATGCATATTTGTTTATATACTATGTTGTGTTTATTCCCCCTATATGATTTTATCTGATGATGTCAGAAGCTGTCTCCACTCTTTCTGTTTATTTTCAAACTGAGGTTCCATCTCATGTCAGTATTGCTTCAGACTGATAAAGAGAGAGTGAACCTCTTGAAAGCTCGTCTATGTAAAGAAGGTGTTTCTAATACAAAAGGTATCACAATACTTCAATACTCATTATCATCACATATATAGTTGTGAGCCATACGGGTTGTTGCTAACGCTTGCTGGCTCTCCAAAGGCGCTCCTAGGGCTGGTGGAGATGAGCGCCATAGGTGCTCATCCCTCAGCCCTGTACGACTTAGGCAGGGAGCTCCGAAGGTGCTCACTGTGCTGGTGGAGATAAGGACTGTAGGTGATTCTCCCCTACGACCAGTGGAACTACATATCAACACAAAACTCAATCACACAATTCAGATTGCGAGACCCGTAGCAGTTTGAAAAAATCGCCTTAAAGAATTTTGGCCCGTAACACTTGTAACAAGGAAAGAGAGACTTACACACAAAAAAATATGATCCGCGGCACTTAGAAAATACGAGGGCCAGAAAATACGGAGTTAACGGCCGAACCACGCACATACAAAAACAACAATAACACCACCAAAATAAACAAAAATACAAAACAAACACCACTCACAGCACGGGGGGACAGGCACGACGTCTGGGAGTCAGGTTGCACGACAATTTAACCACAATTTGCAGAGTTTCCACACACGAAAATCGCCCAAGCAAGAGAAAAAAATGGCGGCCGGAAAAATGAAGACGAGGCTACCTGACCCCTAAACACGCAAAACAGCACCAGGCACAGAAGACTTTTACACAGGCACGTACAAGGTATAAAAAGATACAAAATGCCCAATTACACAGCTAAACAAACGGGTTGCCCTCGTGCACGCAGCCTATTTACACTGCACACTTCACACATTGCTGACACTTACACCTCAGGTCAGCAACAGTGCAAATGTACATTTTATGCTGCAGGAACATCAAATCAGAATGTTAGCTCTTCAGGATAATGATTGCTGGATATATTAATTACAAATAGGTAAAGTATATTAATTTATTGTTTAATTAATTACTTAATTAGCATTTTTTTTTAAAGGACCAGGGGAGAGGATCATGATGAGCCCACAATGGCATTCACTGTGGGGCTCACAATGAGCGCCAAGGTGCTCAGAGGAGCAAAAGTGCACGAGGGGAGAGGTTCACAATGAGCGCCAAAGCCAATCAGCACACCCCTTGCAATGACTGACAAAGGTGCTCAGACCACCAAAACTACATGAGCGGAGAGCCTCGCAATGAGCACAGAAGGCGCTTATTACATAGTTACATAGTTACATAGTTACATAGTAATTAAGGTTGAAAAAAGACTTTCAGTCCATCAAGTTCAACCTGTTAAGATCTCCTCTGATCTGCAATATGCGAAATAGTTATTAATGAAATAATTATTAATAGTATAGTATTGGAGGATGAATAAAGAGTTAGTCCATCAAGTTCAACCTTTTTAGATCTCTATTGATCTTTTTAATGTGGACTATTTATTATTATTTGTTAATTGTTATTTGATCCAGAGGAAGGCAAACAGAAAAAAAAAAACATTGAAACTTTGCCAATTGTCTCATAAGGGAAAAAAAAGCAAAATTCCTTCCTGACCCCAGAAACTGGCGATCAAATTTCTCCCTGGATCAATACTCCTTCGCTAGTTATGTAGGATAGCCTTGAATGTCCTCATAATTCAAAAATATATCTAACCCCTTTTTGAAGTTGTCTATCGAATTCGCTGTCACCACCTCCTTTGGTAGAGAATTCCACAGTTTAACCACCCTAACTGTAAAGAACCCTTTTCTTTGTTTAAGGTGAAATCTTTTTTCCTCTAACCTCAAAGGATGTCCTCTTGTCAGTTGAAAATCTCTTGCTACAAAAAGTTCACTTGACAAAGCCTTATATTGACCCTGGATGTATTTATATAACGTAATCATATCTCCTCTTAGACGCCTTTTTTCTAGCGAAAATAAAATTAATTTTGTTAGTCTTTCTTCATAACTTAGCCCCTCCATTCCCCTTATTAGTTTTGTAGCCCTTCTCTGTACTTTTTCCAGCTCTAAAATGTCTTTTTTTTGAGGTGGTGCCCAAAATTGTACTTTATATTCCAAATGAGGACGTACTAGAGATTTGTATAGTGGCAGAATTATCTTCTTCCCTGGCTTCTATACCCTTCCTAATACATGCTAATATTTTATTTGCCTTTGCAGCCGCTGCTTGGCTTTGAGCGCTGTTACCTAGGTGGTTGTCCACTAGTACTCCCAAATCCCTTTCAATATCTGATACCACTGGATTTGCTCCATTAAGATTATAGATTGCTTGGCTATTGGTTCTTCCCAAATGCATAACCTTACATTTATTTGTATTAAATCTCATCTGCCATTTATCCGCCCATTTCTCTAATTTATGCAAATCCTTTTGTAGGGAAAGTACATCATTATCTGATTTTATTACCTTGCACAACTTAGTGTCATCAGCAAAAATGGAGACACTACATTCGAATCCTACTTCAATGTCATTAATAAATATGTTAAAAAGGAGAGGACCTAATACTGAACCTTGAGGAACCCCACTTATCACATTATACCAATCGGAGTATGTTCCATTCACAACAACCCTTTGCTTCCTGTCTTTTAGCCAGCTCTCAATCCATGAGCAGATATTTACTGAAATTCCTGTATCCCTTAGTTTGCTCACTAGTCTTCCATGTGGCACTGTATCAAATGCCTTTGAAAAATCTAAAAAGACTACATCCACTGAGTTGCCCTGATCCAAGTTCCTACTAACCTCCTCATAAAAACTAATTAGATTGGTCTGACACAACCTATCCTTCATAAATCCATGTTGACTGCTAACTATGATCCTGTTCAAATAGACATATTCTTGTATTCTGTCCCTTATTAACCCTTCTAAAAGCTTCCCACTTGTCTATAATTCCCCAGATTTGCTCTAGATCCCTTCTTAAATATAGGTATCACCTCTGCTTTTCTCTAGTCATCTGGTTGAGACCCTGTAGTGAGTGAGTCTTGAAAGATTAGATATAATGGTTTGGCTATTACAGAACCCACCTTGAGATTAGAAGTAAAATGATTTCACCTTAAAGAAAGAAAAGGGTTCTTCACAGTAGGGGTGGCTGATCTGTGGAATTCTCTACTAAAGGAGGTGGTGACAGCGGTTTTGATAGATAACTTTAAAAAGGGATTGGATATATTTTTAAATAAAAAAGGCCTTTCAGGGTTATCCTGGATAATTAGACAGATAATATTGATCCAGGGAGGAGTCTGATCACCAGTTTCTGGAGTCAGAAAGACATTTTATATTTTCCCCTTTTGAGACAATTGGCAAAGTTTCACTGGGGTTTTTTGTGTCTGCCTTCCTCTGGATCAATTAACAATGAACAATTAATCTGCATATTGCAGTTCAGAAAAGTTATAACAAGGTTGAACCTGATGGCCTAATAGTCTTTTTTTAACCTCAATTACTATGTAACTATATTCATGTTTCCCCCTTGGTGTTATTATGAATATATGTTCATGGTAATTAGGGTATTATAGCCTTACACATAGACCCTCTTAGGATCCTTCTTATACTCCCATCCAAGCAACTTTGAACATACATTATATTCAATCTGTATTTTTGGCAATTGGATCATTATTGTCCTGCAATTTGAGGTTTTCTAGGGTCATTTTTTCACTCCTGAGTAATTCAATTCGTTTTTTGTGGCGTATTAAATAAATTGTGTAAATAAAATTATTATTTAAAAAATATATATATTTTGAATATAAAACTTTCTCTACATTAAAAGCCTCCTCCCATCTGCAGAAGTAGATCACTGAAAACTATGGCTTACTCATCAATAAGATCCTTACATAAGAGATAAATAAATGACAGGCTTTATTATTATGCTTTTTATTTTCTAAAAATATGTCAATGTTCAAATGAAGTTATTCAAGTTATTTGAGTAGTTGTGACTTAATTTATCTTATTTGCTTTATTATGATTCCTTCCTTTTCTTACACTTTTGTTTTATTTCATATTTATATATTTTCTTGGATGCATCAAAAACTTAGTTAATGTAGATGAAATATCCTAAACACAAGACAATGCGAGGGATGAACACATAAAATAGGCAATGTTTCTAAGCAGGATGCCTTATGGGTAACCTAGCAAAGGCCCACGGCAAATAACATTACATAGTTACACAGTAATTGAGGTTAAAAAATAGGCTTTTAGTCCATCAAGTTCAAACTTTTTACATCTATGATCTGCAATATGCGGATTAATTGTTAATTGATAATTAACCATTGTCTCCATTCCACACTGCTGAGTTTGCCTGGAGATAACCACAACTTTAAAGGAAAAATAATGTTTTATGAAAAAATATGTGAAGTATCCAACTGAAATGTAGAGATGTCGCGAAAAGTTCGCCGGCGTACTGTTCCCGGCGAACATAGCATGTTCGTGTTCTCGGCGAAAATATGCAATATTCGACCCGCCCCCTATACTTTATCATTGAGCAAACTTTGACCCTGCATGTCACAGTCAGCACACACATTCCAGCCAATCAGCAGCATACACTCCCTTCCAGAGCCTTCTACCTCATGGACAGCAGCCATTTTGGAATCATAACTAACTTGCAGTCTTACTGAGAGGAGGCTGAGTGTAGGTGATACTGCATCAATAGGGAAAACCATAGCTAGGATACTGTACACAGTGTGCAATACAGTCCTGAAGGACTCTTTTGATCTCTGCTGCAAGGACACCCCTGTGTCTCTTCCCCCCCTTATCATCATCCTCCCCTCACCTTAGCACCCAACCCTAACACCCCTCACACTTATCCATAACACCCATCAACCTAACACCTAACCCTAACACCCCTCACACTTATCCCTAAGACCTAACACCCCTCACACTTATTCCTAACATGCCTCACCCTAACACACCTTACACTTATCCTTAACACCCCTCACCCTAACCCTAACACCCCTCACACTTATCCCTAACACCCCTTACCCTAACCCTAACACCCCTCACACTTATCCATAACACCCCTCACCCTAACCCTAACACCCCTCACACTAATCCCTATCACCCCTCACCATAACCCTAATACCCCTCACACTTATCCCTAACACCCCTCACCCTAACACCCCTCACACTTATCCCTAACACCCCTCACCCTAACCCTAACACCCCTCACACTTATCCCTAACACCCCTTACCCTAACCCTAACACCCCTCACACTTATCCATAACACCCATCAACCTAACACCTAACCCTAACATTCTCACACTTATCTCTAAGACCTAACACCCCTCACCCTAATCCTAACACCCCTCACACTTATCCCTAACACTCCTTACCCTAACCCTATCACCCCTCACACTTTCCCCTAACACCTAACCCTAACATCCCTAACCCTAACACCCCTTACACGTATCCCTAACACCCCTTACCCTAACACCTAGCCCTAACACCCCTTACACTTATCCCTAACACCCCTAACCCTAACACCCCTCACACTTATCCCTAACCATAACACCCATCAACTTAACACATAACCCTAATATTCTCACACTTATCCCTAAGACCTAACACCCCTCACACTTATCCCTAACACCCCTCACCCTAACCCTAACACCCTTAACACTTATCCCTAACACCCCTCACCCTAACACCTAACCCTAATACCCCCTTACACTTATCCCTAACAGCCCTTACCCTAACACCT
This sequence comes from Discoglossus pictus, assembly GCA_027410445.1. Lineage (NCBI taxonomy): Eukaryota > Metazoa > Chordata > Amphibia > Anura > Alytidae > Discoglossus > Discoglossus pictus. The sequence goes on from JAPZIH010001187.1 coordinate 32,007, forward strand.
AACCCTAACATCCCTTACCCTAACAACCATCACACTTATCCCTAACACCCCTTACCCTAACCCTAACACCCCTCACACTTATCCATAACACCCATCAACCTAACACCTAACCCTAACATTCTCACACTTATCCCTAAGACCTAACACCCCTCACACTTATTCCTAACATGCCTCACCCTAACACCCCTTACACTTATCCCTAACAACCCTCACCCTAACCCCCCTCACACTTAGCCCTAACACCCCTCATCCTAACATCTAACCCCCTCACCCTTATCCCTAACACCCCTTACCCTAACACCCCTCACACTTATCCCTGTGTCTCTTCCCCCCCTTATCATCAAGGGAGGGGGGAGGATGATCAGGGAGGGGGGGAAGAGACACAGGGGAGGATGATGAGGGAGGGGGGAAACAGACACAGGGGAGGATGATGAGGGAGGGGGTAAAGAGATACAGGGGAGGGTGATGAGGAAGGGGGGAAAGAGACACAGGGGAGGATGATGAGGGAGGGGGGAAGAGACACAGGGGAAGATGATGAGGGAGGGGGAAAAGAGACACAGGGGAGGATGATGAGGGAGGGGGAAAGAGACACAGGGGAGGATGATGATGGAGAGGGGAAGAGACAAAGAGAAGGATGATGAGGGAGGGGGTAAAGAGATACAGGGGAGGATGATGAGGGAGGGGGGATGAGACACAGGGGATGGTGATGAGGAAGGGGGGAAAGAGACAAAGGTGAGGATGATGATGGAGGGGGTAAAGAGATACAGGGGAGGATGATGATGGAGGGGGGTGTTAGGTTATTTATGCCCTTTATGCATTAAAGCCAGACTCTGCATCAACTATGTAATTTTCTGTGGGAGTTTTGACATGGATCCCGCTCCGGCATGCCACAGTCCAGGTGTTAGTCCCCTTGAAATAACTTTCCCATCACTATTGTGGCCAGAAAGAGTCCCTGTGGGTTTTAAAATCCGCCTGCCCATTGCAGTCTATGGCGGTTCGCCGGGTTCGCAAACATTTTTTCGTTGAAAATGTTATATTCGCGACATCACTATATGTCAGCATTTCGGATCAAACAAGTTTGTATAGATTTTCTACAGCATCCCAGATTAGAGAGATTAACTATAATTACACAAATTAAATCTGGTATTGATAAACCTAAACTATTCTATTAAAAATAGCATTGAAAGCTGATTCTAAAGAGAGTGAAACCACTCCTGGTAATGAGAGTATTTTGTATCTGTTCCTTTATAAGGTATATTGAAGAATTACACTATTGACCGGAGGCAGAGAGAGAGGGAGGGAGAGTGAGGGAGGGGTGGAGAGCGGGAGAGAGAGGGAGGCAGAGATAGAGGGAGGGAGAGAGGGAGGGAGGCAGAGGGGAGACAGGGGCAGATATAGAGTGAGGGAGAGAGAGAGAGAGATAGAGAGGGAGGCAGAGAGAGAGGAGGGAGGCAGACAGAGAGGGAGGGAGAGAGAGAGAGAGGGAGGGGTGGAGAGCGGGAGAGAGAGGGAGGCAGAGATAGAGGGAGGGAGAGAGGGAGGGAGGCAGAGGGGAGACAGGGGCAGATATAGAGTGAGGGAGAGAGAGAGAGAGATAGAGAGGGAGGCAGAGAGAGAGGAGGGAGGCAGACAGAGAGGGAGGGAGAGAGAGAGAGAGGGAGGGAGAGGGGAGGGAGGCAGAGAGATAGGGAGGGAGGCAGAGGAAGGCAGAGGGGAGAGAGGGGCAGAGATGAAGACAAAGATACAGAGAGAGAGGGTGGCAGAGAGAAAGGTAGAGAGAGGGTGTCAGAGAAAGAGAGGGGAGGATGCAGAGATAGAGGGAGGGAGAGTGAGGAAGGCATGTAGAGAGGGAGTGAGAGGAAGGGAGGCAGAGGGGAGAGAGAGAGGGGCAGAGAGAGAGAGAGGGGCAGAGATAAAGGGAGGGAGAGAGATGGAGAGATAGAGTGGGAGGCAGAGAGAAGGAGGGTGGCAGACAGCGAGGGAGAAAGAGAGGCAGATATAGAGGACCCCAGCACTATGGAATCTGTTGGAGCTCTGCAAATAAAATATTATAATAATAAAGTTATTTTTTTAATGGTGTTCATCATGATCATCAAGTAAAACAAAAACAGAGCTTACAAGCAATTCTTAATAAAATAAATACATAAAAGTAAATAAATACATAGGTATATTATATTCTTGGTGAAATCTAGAAACCTTCCAAATCCGTTTAACAAAACTGCTCATGTTTTTTGGGCATATTAACCCAATGAGAGAGAATATTATATAAGATAAAGCAGAGAGTATGGTTATTTCATGTAATTTAGAGAGTAAGGTAATTTCATGTACTTTATGCTTAACATACTCAACTTTCAAGCTCAATTATCTAAAACTTAATTTTAACTTTAATTTTAACACTAACAAGGGGTGCAAATAGGCAATACATCTATGGATTTAAAGTAGAACCATAAATGCACACTGCCACATCAACAGAAAGTTAATTTCATCTTAAAGAGCATTAACAACTATCTATTTATTAATACTACAGGAAATCAAGCCAAACTGTTCACTGGAAGGTATGATCATGAGACAAAAGCTCAAATATTTTGGCCATATCATGAGAAGACATGATTTCCTAGAGAAGACTGTGATGCTGGCAAAGATTGAAGGCACACAAAGAAGGCGATTACAAAGCCAGAGATGGGTAGATGAGGTATTGAAATAATAAACATGAGCTTGATTAATCTCAGTGGGGCAGTGGCTGACAAATGTGTCTGGCATGCTGAAGCCATAGGGTCACGGAGAGTCAAACATGACTGAACAACTAAACAATACAAATATGCTGTTTTTCTCCACAGTAAATTACCCCTGACATATTCTGTAATAAAAGTACCTGTATATGCTAATATGCAGCTCGGTGTGCTGATTTGCAATTTTGAGAGCTTTATACGAGTGGGAGAGGGGATCTAACAACATGATAACCTTAGAGGATCATTGATTTACCCCCACAGAGACAGACAAACAAATTGTCACATGAACTTGAGCTGCTCACTTGCATAGGAATACAATATGAAACAAGCTGATTCACTCAGAAATTACTCTATTTAGAATCAAATGACTAATACAATGTAAGTGTAAGCTAGTTTTTATGCTCTTTAAGAATAACTTAAAAAATAAAACTTGATAATAGGGTGACATAAACATATAGATAGTGGGAAATATTTACATACATGAATTGTATTCAATAAAAGGACAGGGACGAGTTAAAATTGTTAAAACCAAACTACATTAAATGCAGGGGTTTATTCCTTTATTTGCTCTATTTATTGACTGTCACTTCAAATAGATGTTGTGAACTTGAATAATCTTATTTTCAGAGTCTTTATCTTATTTCACCTATGAGTGCAAAAGAAACTTTGTTTCAGAGTAGTGATGTCTCGAACAGTTCGCCGGAGAACTATTCACGGCGATTTTCTGTTCGCCCCCTATACTTTATCATTGAGGAAACTTTGAACATCATTTATTTTATTTTATAATTTTTTTGTGTGTAATCTATGCCTGCCTGCCAGCATGTGTGTGTGACAGGCTAACACCTAACAGCTTATATTGTGCTTATTTCCACTACTCATACCTGGTGGTGTAACATACATTGAAAACATCCATTTTTTTCCTGTAATCTAATTTCAGTTGCCTGCCTGTGTCAGGCTCACATCTTACATTGTGCTCAGTGACATAAAACAACACTTTTTTGACTGTAATAGACTGAATAGCAATTGCCTGCCTACAGGCGTGTGTGTGAAGCCTATTGCCAACTTTTGCCAGTGCACAGTGATACGTCATATCTGGTGCAACCGTAGTGTACAGTGACATAAAACAACACTTTTTTTACTGTAATCGATTGAATATCAGTTGCCTGCCTACCTAGGTACAACTTCTTTGATGTCACATCACAAACGCCTATGGGATCAACACATGAGGACAAGCAGCACACAAAGTCAAAGCTGCCATCCTCCTCCTGGTCCAGCATCTTCAGCCACATCAACCACTGCTGCCCTGCTTGCCCCCTCTCAACCATCCGCCACTCCGTGTCTCGCCCTGAGCAGTCTCTGGCACACAGTGTTGGGGCAAGGGTCCATCTGACCACGGATACCTGGTCTGCAAAGCATGGTCAGGGCAGGTATATCACTTACACTGCGCATTGGGTAAACCTGGTGACGGCTGCCAAGCATGGAATACGTGGCTCAAATTTGAAGTGGGAGGACCGACCAAGCATCTTTTTCTATCTCCCGCTTCCAAAAATCCATGCCATATACGCGACATCACTACTGAAATGTAAATATATATGGGTAGTCCCTTATATAGATTATTTAACCACTTAAGCCATAAATGGAAATGTAAGAAATGCTTTATTTTAAATAAGTCTATAAAGAGAGAGTGAACCTCTTGAAAGCTTGTCTATGTAAAGAAGGTGTTTGTCTAATACAAAATGTATCCTTCAAGTTGGATGGTTTGCGCTTGTGATCAGCAATCTTTAGTCTGACCACAGATTTTGGATTGTGGTCTGAGCTGTGACTAGGCCAGTCCAACACATTTACATGTTTCCATGTCTTTAGCTGTGTGTTTGGGGTCATTGTCCTGCTGGAAGGTGAACCTCCATCCTAGCCTCAAATCACGCACAGAGTGGAACAGGTTTTGCTCAAGAATATCCCTGTATTTAGCACCATCCATCTTTCCCTCAACTCTGACCAGTTTTCCCAGTCTTGGCTGCTGAAAACCATCCCCACAGCATGATGCTGCCACCACCATGTTCCACTGTGGGGATGGTGTTCTTGGGTGATCTGATGAGTTGGGTGTGCCCCTCACATAGTGTTTTCTTTGTTTGCCGAAAAGTTACATTTTAGTCTCATCAGACCAGAGCACCTTCCTCCATATATTTTGGAGTCTCCCACAAGCTTTTTCTCAAACTCAAAACGTGCCATTTTGTTTTTTGCTAAAAGTAATGGCTTTCTTCTGGCCACTCTGCCATAAAGCCCAACTCTATGGAGCGTTCAGCTTATTGTCATCCTATGTACAGATACTCCAGTCTCTGCTGTGGATCTCTGCGGCTCCTCCAGGGTTACCTTAGGTCTCTGTGCTGCCTCTGTTGTGCCGTGTTCTTTCCATTTGGTTATGATAGATTTGATGGTTCTCTTGAGGATCATCAAAGATTTGGATATTTTTTTATAACCTAACTCTGACTTGTACTTCTCAACAACATTGTCCCTTACAGGCTTTCAGAGTTCCTTGACCTTCATGGCAGTGTTTGGTTAGTGGTGCCTCTTGCTTAGTTGTTGCAGCCACTGGGGCCTTTCAAAAAAGGTGTGTATATGTAATGACAGATCATGTGACACTTAGATTGCACACAGGTGGACATCATTTCACTAATTATGTGACTTCTGAAGGTAATTGGTTGCACCAGAGCGTTTTATCGGCTGCAATACAAAGGGGGTGAATACATATGCACATGCCAATTTTCTGTGTTTTATTTCTAAAAAATAGTTTTATGTATATGTTTTTCTCATTTCACTTCACTAACTTAGACTATTGTGTTCTGATCCATCACATAAAATTTAGATTAACAAAACATTGAACTTAAGGCTGTAATGTAACAACATAGGTAAAAATGCAAGGGGGTGAATACTTTTGCAAGGCACTGTACTTCGCCATCTTTACCGCTGCTTCTCTGCTCTCTGTTGCCTGACTTTTCTCCTTGATGCACCAATCCCACCACGGTCACAGTTAGTGAAGAGGACTGACTGGCTGAACAGGACAATGATGGATCCCATTGATTAGGTCCTCTCCACTGTGTGTTCCTGTGTATTGGTGCTAGAGATTCCCTGGCAGGAGGTCTACTTTAGGACCAGAAAATGATGGGAGTTATTAAGTGACTCTGTCCTACACATTGAATAGGTTGGAATGGAAATGGTTTAAATCCATCACATTACCTCTATATGTCTCAAGCATACAGCAATACATAGGCAAGAAGTTTTATGGTACCCATAATGTTAAGACAATCTTCTGCTGTGACTCCTCTGTGCTCATGAGCTGAAATAGCACTTTCTCTCATGCAGATAATTAATGTTCGCTTTGCAACCATCACTGTTGCCATAGCAACCTGCAACACCACAGCAGTTCATTTTAGGATTCTTCCTGAGCAAAGCAGTCTTCACAGGAGGGTAATGTATAATATAGTATTTCAACAATATAAAAATAAGAAAAGCTTTATTTGAATCCACAAAAAACACAACACTGCAATTAAAACCAAGGGTGAAATATGCCATAAATTGTTGGGGATAAAACTAATCAAACTAGTGTAGCAGTCATTAATTGTACCACAAGGTATTCATGTCAGATGGTATATTAGTATCATTCATCCACACCAACAGAAGATATGATAGTAATACCCTTCCCTTCTTTTTGCCATGTGTTGATATTGTATTTTTCTTATACTCAACCCTTGTACAGCGCTACAGAATATGTTGGCGCATTATATCAACTTTACTTTAAAGGAAAAATAATGTTTTATGAAAACAATATGTGAAGTATCCAACTGAAATGTAAATATATATGGGTAGTCCCTTATATAGATTATTTATCTACTTAAATCATAAATGAAAATGTAAGAAATGCTTTATTTTAATTAAGTCTTTACTTGCAATATCAATGTACTCACAATAAAAATCTATATAAAAATCCTGGTTAACTTGTATTCATACAAATAACCTCCTTAAACATATACTATAATCAGATAATCAAAGAAAAGAAAAACACTTACACATTCCTTATAAATCAGAACAAAATATTCCTTAAAGGATATTATCAAATATAAAATGACCACTAGATGTCTCCAACTCTCCTTAAGTCAGACATTCATAATTATAATTATAATGTTATATACTTTTAATAAATATCCACATAGAAATACTCAAAACAGCCTGAAAAATATACATTCTTAAGAACATCAACAAATGTTGATATTTCTTAAAGGTACTACTACAGTTTTAAAATTTTATAAAAAATGACTTTAGTATCACCTACAATTATTTTTTACATTTAGTACTTTTAATACTTGTTTCTTTTTTATTATGTTTGCTTATTTATTAGTAGAGGATTGTAGCACTCTCTGCAACAAAGCAGCTGAAAATATTTTTTTATAGGTTTTATTGCTATCTTATATTTCTTTTTTTTATATAAATTAGAAACAGATCAATGGAAAGTGGCTAAAATAGTAAAAAGCTCAGAACATACAAGGAAGATATATATGTATTACATATGTATAGGAAGGCCTGTGATCTTAATCTTTTCCACATAGGAAATAATCCATCGTAAATAAAGGGATGCACATTTGAGCCACTTGAGATGCTTAGTAATTTCCCTCCAAGAGGTCAGGATGTGACATAGGAGGGCAGTAGATTTATGGCCTCATTAAATTAAGTTTGCGTTTGAATACGTAGCTTGCAAATGTGCTCTTACATTCCTTGCGTCCGACTTTGCGTAATGAGGCTGAGATTAGGCTCTGTGGTGTACAACATAGTAAGTCACGAACGCAAATTCATGGCGTGTAAGCTCGTACATCAGAAATCAAGTGAAAACCTTTATGGGCTCTAAAAAGCACCAACAAACGGTTTACTTACTACGTAGAGACAATGTAAAGTGTAAAATTACACCACGGTGCAGTTTAACATATAGAGAAAGCATGGAAGGCCATTACAATTACTTGCACAATAGCCCCGCCCACCTCCAAATCAAATGCATTATAAAAACAATTAGTATTTATCATATCTTGGAATGGTCATGCACATGTCAATATGAAAAGCCATACTGCGACATACATAAAGCAATTAAAACACGACCTGATTTAATAGCAACACAAAAAAATCAAAATGATGCCATATTAACCTTTTATTACTCCCAGAGGCTCTATTGTTGCCCCTAAAATATCAATATAATTGAATCTAAATTTTGCTCATCACATCTACAATTGGGAACACATAATATGGGGCAAATTACACTATATCCCATTGTGATTGGTTCAAAAAAGATTGACAGATCTTCAGCCAATCAGAATAGGATATAGGGGTGTATCCCATTCTGATTGACTCACACCTTGGCACCTTCTGATTGGCTGACATTTGAATGACGGTTTTTTCAGCCAATCAGAATGCGCCATTGCCAAATTCCTACCGGAAAAGGCTCTGGAGGCCTCCTTAGCGTCGGGGACCTCCGCAAGTGCGAGGCTCTGTTAGTTTTTTTTTATTTATTTTTTAGAGCGTGGATTCATTAAGGGCCCAGCCGGGCAGAAGAGGAGAAGGCCGGGGACATCGCAGACAGGTAAGTTTTACATTTCTGATGTTTATTGTTTATTTATGTTTTGTGTTAACTTGTGACTAATGTGATGCATCTTTTTTCCAGGGGCCTGAGCTGGAGAACAGAAGAAGATGGATGGGGACATGCTGGAAAGGTAAGTTTAATACTGTATTTTTAATATTTATTCATTATGTGTAATGTTTGATTCTGTACTAATCTTAATTTTATTTTTGGTAACAATTTTTTTTAATTTTGGTAACATAGTGATTTTTTATTTTGTGTAATTAGTGGGGTAGGGGGTTTAATAGGGGGTTAGGTAGGTAGTGTTAGATAGGTAGGGGTTAATAGGTATATGTAGAGGGGTTAGTTTAGATTTAGTGGTTTATTGGGGGATAGTGTAGTACTTGTAGGGTTAACCTAGGGGTTAATAGTGTCCTATAGGGGTCTATATAGACTATATACACTTATGAGGTTAATAACGGGACTGATTAGGTCAACTAGAGGATTACATGGGTCTGTATAGATCCCCATAATGGATGGGATTAAATAGTGCTAGATGGGGTTAAATAAGCCCAGTTAGAGTAATTAGATCCAGATAGTTTTAAATAGGCCCAATTAGGGTTAGATTGGCCCAGTAAGAGTTAGATAGGCCCAGTTAGGGTTAGATAGGGTTTAGTATGGGTTAATGGGGTATAGTTAAGGTTAATAGTGTAGTGTAGTGCTTAGGCTTTGTCATGAGGGTCCTGGAGGACCCTCATGGTACATGTAGGGTTAACCTAGGGGTTAATAGTGTCCTATAGGTGTCTATATAGACACCTATTGGACTGAGGTGGTTAATTTTAGTCTCATGGGGCTCTGTATAGAGCCCGAGGAGTTATAGGATTAGTTAAGTGCTCATGGGACTCTGTATAGAGCCCGGTGAGTTATAGGATTAGTTAAGTGCTCATGGGACTCTGTATAGAGCCCGGTGAGTTATAGGATTAGTTAAGTGCTCATGGGACTCTGTATACAGCCCCGTGAGTTATAAGGTTAATTAAGTGCTCATTCTTGAATGACCTTCTGTTTCTTAACTCCAGGATTGCTCACTTTACCCGCAGGATGTCCCCCACGTCTCACATATATAAAGTAAAAAGAACATACATATTTGACAGAAAAAAAAATCCTAAAAACATACATAAATAACAATTAACAAAGATATTTTCATTCTTTCGATTTTTGGTCTCAACGGAACTGTGTTGACCAATATAGTCCTAACCAAGATCTTATTCTACTGCAACCAACTTCCCCCTTTCCTCTCCTTTCCTTTCTGAATTCCCCTTATTCCTCCATTCTTTCATTTCTCTGTTTCACAGCACACACAAAATAAGGTGTTGTATATAGCCGTGTATATTATATATATATTTATTTAACTGTAGTTTTTTTACGGTGTTGACATATCCTAGAAGCGTATCACTTCTCACCCTAACACACTCTCAAATCTCTCTCCCTCCTTTCCCTCACACAATACCTTTAGGATGTAAGTCTGCGAGTTTCAATCCCACAAGGTGTTTTAGGGAAAGCACCATGGACACTGGATTCCAAACTCAAAGACAGGGCCCTCCTTGTTTTACTATGTTAACTTGTATGTATCTTTGTCTTGAACTTATCTTATGTACAGCGCTACGGAATATGTTGGCACGTTATAAATAAACGATAATAATAATAATATCCTACCGTGTACATTTTAATTATCCTACTTATGTGTGAATTCCAGAGGGTACCTGGAGTCAGTATGGGGGAAGGGGCATTTGACCGGGCTATGTGTTGGGAGTGTAAAATTGTGTTATATAAGGGGGAGGAGCTTACAGTGAGTCACCAGGCTGGAGTTTTTCCTGCTCTGGGCAGTTGTTTCAGGGTACTTCATGGTGAAGGTCCTCACCAGCATGGCACAACCCAGCATGGCAGACCTTGTGGCCCTGATCAGTGAACACACAGCGGGGCTGCCTGGCTGCAACAACTCATGCAGTCCATGAGTGGCACTACACAAGATGCGGCAGGGGGGAGCTCTGGCCTCCCGGTGAGGCAGTCCAGACCCCCAGTCAGACCCAGCAGGAGAAGCAGCACAGTGGGACCCAACCCTCCCAAAGAGACTGCACCAGTGAGGGAGAAGTGGAGGAAGAGAGCTGAACAGGAGGGCTGTCAAGGGGCCAAGGAGCAGCGTGGACGAGAGGCACATGTTGACGTGAGACGCAGGATGCAGGAAGGGGAGACTGAAGGAAGACATAGGCAACCATGGTTGGGACACAGCGCAGGGACGTGGCACTCCAGGTGCATGGACGTGGGGGCACCGGTGCAGGGAGGAGGCAGACATGGTCGTGGGACATGGGCTGCAAGCCAGGACGGTGGAGACAGCGGTGGGACGAGTGGCAGTGCAGAGAGGGTGGCAGGCCCAAGGCAGAAGGAAGTGGACCTAGAGCCAGGAAAAGGGACCTGCGGTGCTGGGGAGGAGTTGAGGCAGCCCTTTACCTGCAGGGGCCTGGGGTTTGGGGTTTCAGCTATGGGGGAGGACCGGTGGGGGCAGACACTAGGGGGCAGCCGGGGTGGGGCAGTATTTCTGGGGAGCAAAAGGGGGGGTTGCTTCTCTCCCATCCGCTCTTCCCTTTTTCCGCCTTCTTCCTGCGTCCCCCCTCTTTTTTATTTAATTGCCCGCCTCCCCCTCCTCTCTCTCCACTTTTCGCTGTTATGGGTCTCAGCTAGCAGGTAGAGCGGATAGGATTAGAGGGAGGTGGGGGATTAGACAGTGAATTTTTTGTTTTCTGTAGTGCAGGGGGGGGGGGTTGTAATGTATTTTTTTATTTTCTGTAATGTAGATTTTTTTTTTTTCTGAGTTAGGTTTTTTCTTTTCTGTCATTAGAATGGTGGGGGGTTTATTAGGGGGTAGGCAGGGTAGGTAGGCAGTATAGGTGTTAATAGATTAGTGTAGAGGGGGGTTAGTTTATATTTAATGGTTTATTGGGGTATAGTGCAGTGTAGTGTTTGTAGTTAGTTTCATGATGGTCCTTGAGGACCGTCATGGCACTTATGTGGTTATTGTTAGGGTTGTAACAGTCCCATAAAGTTCATAATTTAATCGTAGGGGACTGATGGGGTTAAATAAAGGCTTATTAGGGTCTGTATTGACCTCCATGAGTGACAGGATTAATTAAGTGCTTATGAGGGTCTGTATTGACCTTCATAAGTTATAGGGTTAAATAAGTGCTTATGGGGGTCTGTATTAAGCCCCATGTGTTATGGGGTTAATTAAGTTCTTATGGGGGTCTGTATTGACCTCCATGAGTGACAGGATTAATTAAGTGCTTATGAGGGTCTGTATTGACCTTCATAAGTTATAGGGTTAAATAAGGGCTTATGGGGGTCTGTATTAAGCCCCATGTGTTATGGGGTTAATTAAGTGCTTATGGGGGTCTGTATTGACCCCCATGAGTTATGGAGTTAATTAAGTGGTTATGGGGGTCTGTATTGACTGTAGTGTTTGTAGTTAGTTTCATGATGGTCCTTGAGGACCGTCATGGCACTTATGTGGTTATTGTTAGGGTTGTAACAGTCCCATAAAGTTCATAATTTAATCGTAGGGGACTGATGGGGTTAAATAAAGGCTTATTAGGGTCTGTATTGACCTCCATGAGTTATGGAGTTAATTAAGTGGTTATGGGGGTCTGTATTGACCCTCATGAGTTATAGGGTTAATTAAGTGCTTATGGGTTGTAAGTTTGCGAGTTTTTAATCTTGTGTCAGTGCCTTGGAAACAAGCTCTATGTACATTTGATTTTATGCTCAAAAACAGGGCCCTCCATTCTTTACAAGGTGTTTAATTTGTTTTCTGCTATGTACTCAACCCCTGTACAGCGCTACGGAATATGTTGGCGCAATATAAATAAAGATAATAATAATAATAATAATGGGGGTCTGTATTGACCCCCATGAGTGTCAGGGTTAATTAGGTGCTTATGGGGGTCTGTATTGACCCCCGTGAGTTATGGAGTTAATTAAGTGATTATGGGGGTCTGCATTGACCCCCATGAGTTACTGGGTTAATTAGGTGCTTATGGGGGTCTGTATTGACCCTCATGAGTGACAGGGTTAATTAAGTGATTATGGGGGTCTGTATTGACCCCCATGAGTTAGGGGGTTAATTAGAGATTATGGGGGTCTGTATTGACCCCCATTAGTTACAGGGTTAATTAAGTGTTTATGGGGTCTGTATTGACCCTCATGAGTGACAGGGTTAATTAAGTGATTATGGGGGTCTGTATTGACCCTCATGAGTGACAGGGTTAATTAAGTGATTATGGGGGTCTGTATTGAACCCCATCCATGAGTTATTAGGTTAATTTTAGTTGCCCTGGGTTAATATTTTTTAGCGCGAGTCCTTTCAGGACCTTTACGGTCCTTTAAGGACCCACGAGGCGGGAAATTAAAAAATTTAAATGCAGCAGGGTCACAAACGGTGCCGATCGGGGACCCCTGCTGCAAGGGGTTAATGTAGGGGCTGCGGGGGGCCCTATGGACCCCTGCAGCAAGGGGTTAATGTGGGGACAATTGAGTGGTCCGATGGGGACCCCCAGCATAGAGGGGGGTTCATTTTAGGTGCCGCGGCCTGGGATTGCTAATAGTGTGCTGCGGGCCCTTTAAGGAGCCGCGGCGGGGAATTTAAAAGTTTTAGATGCAGTGGGGGCCTGATCTATGCCGATCTTGGACCCCTGCTGCAAGGGGTTAATGTGGGGGGCTGCGGGGGTCCTTATGGACCCCTGCAGCATGGGGTTAATGTGGGGACACTTCAGGGGTCCAGATGGGGACCCCCGCCTAGAAAGGGGTTCATTTTAGGTGCCGGGGGGGGTAGTTGGAGTACCTCCCACGGCAGGGCTTAGGTGTGGGACTGCCGTGGAGGTCCCGTTCAGGACCCTCGCAGCAATTGATGAGGTGTGGGAGCCTGTGAGATCATCTCGCAGGCTGTCACTCCTCATGTACATTTTTGCAGTGTTGATACGGACGGCCCTGCTGCGTAGCTCACACGTAGCTCGCAGCAGAGCTAATTTAAAAGCGTCGTAACTTTGAGAAATTTGCAGTACGTAGTATTTAAGTAGAAGCCTCTTATCAAGGGGGCTGGAATTTAATAAGGCTGCAAATTTTAAAAACATTTTTTTATGTCCACACCTTACACAGCTGCTAAACTTATTCATTTAGTACATACTGGAACTGCAATGGTCCTTTAAGATGCTGTAATAAAACCTGATATATGACTGATGGTCACTGTAGCTAGAGGTGCAGCCATATTAAAGTCACAGTGCCTCATTCAAATGCAAGGCCGCATCTCGCGGTATGTAGGGCGTATGTCTGCGGGCCTGCTGCCAAAGCCTCTACACCGTAAACCCCTCCTGCACCCCCCAAAACGGCCGTACCGTGCGCACCTAAAAACAGTCAAAACACAATAAATACCCACAAAAAATACATAAAAAGCTTACCCACAGCAAGGGGGGCACCCAGGACCTCTGAAAGTGAAGTTACACCTCCATTTAAGTCCAAATTCCCGAGTTCAGACACACGAAAATCCCCTAAGCGAGATAAAAAATGGCAGCCGAAAAAAACGAGGCTCAAAGACCCAGGACCGCCCAGCCACGTACAACTTACCCATGAAGGGATCCGAGATAAGCTCGCAAACCCGCATTAACCCCACGGGATCCAAGATAAGCTTCTACACCGTAAACCCCCTGTTAATGGGCTGCAATAAAATTAGAATCAAAAATAAAAAAAGGGAATCCTTTTATATGGTAGTGCGCACCCTCTGCCTAATGAACAATATAGAGGCAAAACAAATATTAAAACTTAACATTTAGTAATGAAATTTAAAAGAACTGGTCTAAAATCCTGGATTTCTGACGTCATACAAAGAGTATTGGGAAGTGGACCAGACTTCAAAGCTACCATATAATTATAAATCCTTGTAATATTAGATTCTATAAGTCCAAAAAGTATATGTAATATAAAAAAAAAGTTAATGGATATTAGGTATGAGATTAAAAAGAACTTTTATAATTATATCCACTTTAACCTCTCATCAGAAGGAGCCTCAGCAAATGTTGCCCTATCCCGAATATCACATATAATAGTTGTCAAACTACGAATCGTCGTCATGCTTTGCGAGGTTCGCGAGGGATGCAGTTTGGTCCGCAAATCGCGAGGGGCCGCATTTACGGAAGGTGGAGGCTCCAACGTCGGCTGCCGACTTCTCATTGCTTCGCGAGGGTCCGCATTTGTGGAGGAGGAGGCTCAAAGGCGCCTCACACGCAGTTACAAACACCCACAGAAGCGGCACCATTACGACCTCGCGCACCTAAAAACAGTCAAAACACAATAAATACCCACAAAAAATACATAAAAAGCTTACCCACAGCAAGGGGGGCACCCAGGACCTCTGAAAGCTAAGTTACACCTCCATTTAAGTCCAAATTCCTGAGTTCAGACACACGAAAATCCCCTGAGCGAGAGAAAAATGGCAGCAGAAAAAAAAAATTAAAACGAGGCTCAAAGACCCAGGACCGCCCAGCCACGTACAACTTACCCAAGAAGGGATTCGAGATTAGTACGCAAACCCGCATTAAGCCCACGGGATCCAAGATAAGCTCGGAGACCCGCATTAATCACAAATCATCGCAGTGGGGGTCCCGATTGCACACGAACAGGGACCCCCGCTGCAATGAAAATTCTAAATTCTCGCGTTACGGGTCCTTAAAGGACCATAAAGGTCCTTAAAGGACCCGTTATAAAAAATAAAAAAAAATACACTATCACACATGGGGCTCTATACAGAGCCCCATCAATCATTAATTAACCCTGTCACTCATGGGGGTCAATACAGACCCCCATAAACCCCCAATTAACCCTGTCACTCTTCGGGGTCCATACAGACCCTCATAAGCCTCTATTTAGCCCCATCAGTCCCATATTAAGACCATTATGGGCCTGTTACAACCTAACATTAACCACACAAGTGCCATGACAGTCCTCAAGGACCATCATGACACCAAGTATAAACACTACACTGCACTATACCCCCCAATAAAACAGTAAATATCAACTAAACCCCCTCTACACTAACCTATTAACACCTACACTACCTACCTATACTACTAACCTACCCCCTAATAACCCCCCTACCACTCTAATTACAGAAAATAAAAAAAAATAAAGTCATTAAAAATAAAAAATCTACACCTTCTTGCCAGCAACTGTGACCCTCGCAAACTTTACGTCGTAACGCAAACAACATACGAGACACGTTACCACCCATTACGACCTCGCAAAAATCGTCCGCAACCCGCGGACATGAAAAAATGAAAAACACAATAAATACACACAACACATACATAAAAAGCTTACCTACAGCAAGAGGCGGCATCCAGGACCTCAAAAAATGAAGTTACACCTTAATTTAACTCAAAATAAAAGAGTTTAGACACTAAATAATTCTTTAAGCGAGAGAAATAATGGCCGCCGAACAAAACGAAAACGAGGCTAAAGGACTCTAACCACGCAAAACACCACAAGAAACATGTAAAACACCACAAAGCAGCTACGGATATTCCACTACAGACGCATACCACATATTACCCGCCATAATATATATATATAATCTCAGTAATATTTTAAATTCGCTTCATTTATAATAGCTTGAATTGGCTTTATATTTATGCATAATATAACATTGCTTTTAGGGATGTAATTACATAGTATTGGTAGCCAACCAATTAAGGATCCGTCCTGCATGAGAGGAACTTACCCCTGAGAAACCTATTATTCAGGCATTATTAGATCAGTATAGTTAGGGTCATCTTGATTAGCCAGAAGGGCATTAGCCGGTCCTAGTCCAAATCTAACAGCACAGGGATCCGGTGACACCATCAATCACTCTATCCTCAGAGGTATACACACATTTTTTTATGACGGATTTTATTAGTACATTATTATGTGTTAATAAAGTTTTTTTTTTACATTTCATATTTGCGGCCTTTATTCAGTACGGTGGATTCCTTTTGCTTGACTTATGTCTTGGTTATCTTTGTATGCTTTCTCTTCTATTTGATTTATATGTTATATATTACATAGTTACATAGTAATTAAGGTAGAAAAAAGACTTTCAGTCCATCAAGTTCAACCTGTTAAGATCTCCTCTGATCTGCAATATGCCGATTAGTTATTAATTAATTTGTTAAATAATTATTAATAGTATAGTATTGGAGGATGAATAAAGAGTTAGTCCATCAAGTTCAACCTTTTTAGATCTGTATTGATCTTTTTAATGTGAACTATTTATTATTAATTGTTAAATGATCCAGAGGAAGGCAAACAGAAAAAAAAAAAACATTGAAACTTTCCAATTGTCTCATAAGGGGAAAAAAAGCTAAATTCCTTCCTGACCCCAGAAACTGGCGATCAGATCTCTCCCTGGATCAATACTCCTTCGCTAGGTATCTAGGATAACCTTGAATGCCCTCTTTATTCAAAAATATATCTAACCCCTTTTTGAAGTTATCTATCGAATTCGCTGTTACCACCTCCTTTGGTAGAGAATTCCACAGTTTAACCAGCCTAACTGGGAAGAACCCTTTTCTATCTTTAAGGTGAAATGTTTTTTCCTCTAATCTCAAAGGATGTCCTCTTGTCAGTTGGAAATCTCTTGCTACAAAAAGTTCACGTGACAAAGCCTTATACTGACCCTGGATGTATTTATATAACGTAATCATATCCCCTCGTAGACGCCTTTTTTCTAGCGAAAATAAGTTTAATTTGGTTAGTCTTTCTTCTATCAATCTCTTTTTAAATGTCCTTTTTATGAAGTGGTGCCCAAAATTGTACTCCATATTCCAAATGAGGCGTACATAGGTTTTATTATATTTGATAATTTAGGCTACTATTATTTTTTGGCACTTCATGGGTTAATGTTAGGTTACCATGTGGTTTATATAGACCCCCATTGTAGTTAGGGGGTTTATTCAATCATCATGGAGCATTTAAGAACCCCACAGTACTTAAGGGTTAATTGTACTTAGGGGTTAACATTTAACTCCTCTGTGTCTCTTATTATTATTCAGTATTATTATTATTATTATTATTATTCAGTATTATTATTATTATTATTATTATTATTATTATTCAGTATTATTCAGTATTATTATTCAGTATTATTCAGTATTATTATTATTATTATTATTATTATTATTATTATTATTATTATTCAGTATTTCTCCATCTTAGTTCTTAACAATTGCCTTCCCTGAAGTTTGAAACTTGCAACTGCTTTCCAAAGGTATATACAGCCACTTAAAGATTCATCACTACATTACAACTAATACTGTAAATTCAATGATTATTTCTCTAATTTTAAAACCATAACAGGTGCACGGAATAAGGAAATACCAAGAAGAAGAAGATTAATATTTGTGGTGCCTTCTGTATTTGTTTTTCTTAACGTTTGGCAGAGACGCACCCAGAAATCCGTTCCTTCTAAGACATATAACCGCTCCAACGAGAATAAAATCTACATGCAGCCAAAATCATGAATGAGAACAATATGGAAATTGGTTTGAATTAGTAAGAAATGACGTATAACCTGGCAGACCCCGAATGGGCAGCACCCATAATGCATCCTGCTTAGGAACATTACCTGGTTTATGGGTTCATTCCTCGCATTTTCTTGTGTTTAAGATATTTCATCTTCATTTAACTAAGATTTTCATGCATCCAAGAAAATATATAAATATGAAATAAAAGTGTAAGAAAAGGAATAAATTATAATAAAGCAAATAAGATAAAATAAGTCACAACTACTCACAATGTAGGAGAACCAAAACTACAACATTCCCTCAGAACCACTGTAATTAAGCAATTAAATATGTTTTTAATAACTTCACTTGAAAATAGACAACATGTTTTTTTTTTTATAATTTATTACTTTATGTAAGGATGCTATTGATGAGTACTCCATAGTTTCCAGTGATCTACTTCTGCAGATGGGAGGAGGCTTTTAATGTAGAGGACATTTTATATTCAAAATATCACAAAACATAAAAAGAACATTTTATTTTTACACAATTTAATAATACACGACAAAAAAATGCAGGATCACAGAATATAATTACTCAAGAGTGAAAAAATGACCCAAGAAAATGTCAAAATACAGGATAATAATGATCTGATTGAATATAATATGTGTTCAAATGTGCTTGAATGGGAGTACAAGAAGGACCCTAAGAGGGTCTATGTGTAAGGCTATAATACCCTAATTACCAAAAACTGCAACATGAACATGTATTCAAAATAACAGCAAGGGGGGAAACATGAATATAGTCACCAACAGTCCTATGTCTCATTGTGGAGACCCCCTATCTGGACGGCTATGGTGTGCCCCTAAAGTAAAGGTATATATAGGCAATCCTATTAAAGGCTTAAAAATCCCAAAACAGTGAAAGACCCTGCAATGAGACAGAGTTAAAACAAAAAGCCACACACAGCTAAATCCAATGTCTATTTAGTCTAACAAGAGATCCCCCCTGTCGGGGTAGTGAGAAGAATGAAAGCACTGCTGGCATCATCGCATAAAATGAGAAACTACGTACATAATAATGCAAACAATCACAATAATAATCATATTATAATGGAAAAAAATAAACTGCACTCTCTAAAAGGAAGACTAGTACCATTGGGTCACATCCAATGGTGAGGGAGAGGGTGGGGGGGGGGAAAGAAGGAGAGGGAGGGGGGGAGAGAAGGAGAGGGAGGGGGGGAGAAAAGGAGAGGGAGGGGGGGGAGAGAAGGAGAGGGAGGGGGGGAGAGAAGGAGAGGTAGGGGGGGGAGAAGGAGAGGGAGGGGGGAGAGAGGGGAGAGAGGGAGGGGGGAGAGAAGGAGAGGGAGGGGGGGGAGAAAAGGAGAGTTAGGGGGTGAGAGAAGGAGAGGGAGGGGGGAAGAGAAGGAGAGGGAGGGGGAAGAGAAGGAGAGGGAGGGGGGAAGAGAAGGAGAGAGAGGGGGGAGAGAAGGAGAGGGAGGGGAGGAGAGAAGGAGAGGGAGGGGGGGAGAGAAGGAGAGGGAGGGGGAGAGAAGGAGAGGGAGGGGGAAGAGAAGGAGAGGGAGGGGGGGAGAGAAGAAGAGGGAGGGGGAGAGAAGGAGAGGGAGGGGGAGAAGGAGAGGGGGGGAGAGAAGGAGAGGGAGGGGGGGAGAGAAGGAGAGGGAAGGGGGAGAGAAGGAGAGGGAGGGGAGAGAAGAAGTGGGAGGGGGGAGAGAAGAAGAGGGAGGGGGAGAGATGAAGAGGGAGGGGGGAGAGATGAAGAGGGAGGGGGAGAGATGAAGAGGGAGGGGGAGAGAAGAAGAGGGAGGGGGAGAGAAGGAGAGGGAGGGGGGAGAGAAGGAGAGGGAGGGGGAGAGAAGGAGAGGGAGGGAGAGGGGTCCTTGGTTATAATAATAATAATAATAATAATAATAATAATAATAATAATAATAATAATAATACAATATACTTTTATGGTAAATGTCTAATAATATATATATACTAGCGAATTGCCCGTCAAAAAATGACGGCAATGAAATTGTTAGTGAGCTAATGCTATTTGGCGTATAATAATAAAATAACTAATAGATTAATAAATTAATATACTTTACCTATTTTAAAGCATTGTGTTGAAGACCTGCCATCTATTTTGATGTTACTGGAGCATTAGTGCTGTGGAGCTGCTGTGTAAGCGTCCTGAATGTGTGCAGTGTAATAGTGTGCGCTGCGAGAGACAAAACGTTATATATATAACACAATATATATATATATATATATACACATATACACACACACACATACACACATATTATATAATACGGAGCACTTTGCCAATCAGCGTTAATACGCAGAACAAAAAATACGGCCGCAACTCGCGAACAGGAAAAAAAAATACAAACACAATAAATACACACTGCACATACATAAAAAGCTTACCGACAGCAAGAGGGAGCATCCACGACCTCAATAAAACAAGTTACACATTCATTTTATGAAAAATAAAACAGTTTAGACACTAAAAAGTTATCGAAGCGAGAGAAAAAATGGCGGCCGAAAAAAAACGAAAACGAGGCTACAGCCCTATAACCACGGAAAACACGTACGGATAATCCGCTAAGACACATAACACACATTACCCGCCATTTTACGATAATGCGGAACTAAAGTACTACGCTAACGGTTTCAGCTCACCACGCACACTATTACAATGCACACGTTCTAAACGCTTACACAGCACCTCCACACCACCAATGCTGCTGCAACATCACTACAGATTGCCAGCTCTTAAACACAATGCATACAAATTGGTAAAGTATAGTCATTCATTAATTATGTATTAGTTTAACTTATATATTTCAGTAGGACACACAAAACACCATTAGCTACCTTACAATTCCATATGTATATTAATAACTATACAACTTTCCAAACATACACATCTCATTGCCGTCATTTTTTGACGGGCAATACGCTAGTATATATATATAAAGATACTGAGGTAGATATCTTAGTAATACAGTGTTCTAGTAAGATGTGGAATGTGATGCACAATTAATAAACTAACAGAAGTACACATGGTGTCAGATGCCTTCCAGCAGCCCCCCACGGCCCACTCACCCACAGTGAGATGTAGGAGGGGGTACACACACACACACACACAAACACACAGTGAATGCAGAGCACACATAGACTGCATAACACACACAAACACAATGACTGCAGAGCACACACAAAACAGTGCAGAATACACACAGAAACACAGAATTAATGCAGAACACACACACACACACACTGCAGAGCACACACAGATGCACACACACACACTGATGCACAGCACACACACAGACTGCACAGCACACACACTCTCACTGCACAGCACACACTCTCACTGCACAGCACACACACTGATGCACAGCACACACTCTCACTGCACAGCACACACACTGACTGACAGCACACACACAGACTGCACAGCACACACTCTCACTGCACAGCACACACACTGACTGCACAGCACACACAACAGACTGCACAGAACACACACTGACTGCACAGCACACACACAGACTGCACAGCACACACACAGACTGCACGCACACACTCTCACTGCACAGCACACACACAGACTGCACAGCACACACTCTCACTGCACAGCACACACACAGACTGCACAGCACAACACTGACTGCACAGCACACACAAAGACTGCACAGCACACACTGCACAGTACACACTCTCACTGCACAACACACACACAGCTGCACAGCACACACTCTCACTGCACAGCACACCACAGCTGCACAGCACACACACAGACTGCACAGCACACACTCTTCACTGCACAGCACACACACTGGACTGCACAGCACACACTCTCACTGCACGCACACACACTGACTGCACAGCACACACACAGACTGCACAGCACACACTCTCACTGCACAGCACACACACTGACTGCACAGCACACACTCTCACTGCAC
>JAPZIH010001188.1:0-53812 GCA_027410445.1 Discoglossus pictus
AAAAAAGGGGGATAGAGACACAGCAGGGGAAGAGGGGGGGAGAGAGTGACAGCAGGGGAATAAAGAGAGTGACAGCAGGGCGATGGTGCTTATCTTGTCGTCATTTTTGACGGGCAAGTAGCTAGTATTATATACCTAGTAAGATCCAGGAACCTCCCATATCACTCTCTATAAAGCTCCAACTCTCTTCTACATCCTGTAGCCCACAGTAACTTACACAACTGTATATTTGTATTTATTACTTCTAATCAAGGTTTATATTTCTCCCCAACATATTCAATTCTATATGTGTATCAAATAAAAATCAATTATTGCCTCTGCACACTGGTACCCCAACATGTTAATGTAGTATATTATACTCTTTTTAAATAGCAAAATTGTTTTTAAAAGTGAGAACATAAATACAGTCTTAAACAAATCAACTAGCATATGCAATTATTCTGTAATTGGGTAAGACATTGTCACTTGATTAGTTGTTTAGCAACAGGGAGTGATTTCCATCATTTCTACAGAAAGTACTGGCACTAAGGATTTTCACATTCCAATTGAATATAAACTTTTCTTTATTCAAATGTCCTTCACACAGATTTATAGAAAAAAAACATTGCAGCTCCTACTGCAGCATAATAGTATATTGAAATATGGATTTGGAGTAAAATGAGAATCATGAAGTCCATCTAATGGTTCCTTTACATCTAGAACACTTTTTAATTTAATCCTCAGCCTGATAGTATGCCATGTCTATAAAATGGTGCTTTTATACATTGCCCCTAATCCTTCTAGTATGGCCTTTCTCTTGACTATATATATATATATATATATATATATTATATATAGATATATATATATATATTGTCTGTGGGTAGATTTCCTGGCTTGTGCATAATCCATCCTGGTCTTTGCTCTGTGTCGTTCAGTCATGTTTACCTCTCCATGACCTCATGGACTGCAACACACCAGGAACTCCTTTATGTCCATGGCCATGCTGATCCACTTGGCTTTCATACTGGAGATACTGGAGTGGGTTACCAGTTCTTTTTCCAGTGGGCCACAGCATCCAGTTCCGGGTATTCCTAGGTGGTCTCCTATCCAAGTACTGACTAAGCCCAACCTTGCTCGGCTTCAGGGTGGTGTGACCTTTTGGATCCCTGACAGGAATCAAACCCAGGTCCTAATCACTAGACCGCCAATTCCAGTACTTACAGCTGTGTAATACAGCAGTCACATGCTTTAAATGGTGTTTGGATTAAAGAGCAAAGCCTTTGTCGGCACATTTGCATGTCCCTGGCAAGTTTCCCAGAATGCAATGCAATAACTGTATTTCTTGGGAAGTCTGAGCAGGAAAGTAGTTTTTAAATTGTTTTAGATGTTCAAATCTGAACAGAAATTTACTATTTATTTACTAAATATATATACATATATGTGTGTGTATATATATATATATATATATATATATATATATATATATATATATATATAATATATATAAACTATGATATATGATATATGACTTTGTTTGTGGGTCTATCAGAAAGCCAGACTGACAGCTGAAAAATGCAAATTCCAATGGGTCCTCTTCAATTGCCCAATTTCGTAAATGGATAGACACTTAAGATTGCTCTTAATATTCTATTAGCTGCTCGCAATCCAATTTCGCGCCAGCCAAAGACGCAATTGCTAGTTTACAACTTTGTTGGTTTTAGCACAGCTCAATTATTACGAGCTAATTCAAGTTACACAAAATCGATATTCTATTAGACCCGTATCGCTAGATCGCACATAACGTCTCACCTGCATCTGAAAAAAGTATCACATTTCTGTCAAACATATTACGAGGACTCACAAAGGCTTTTGCAAGCACTTATTAAAGCTGTAGCAGCAATTATACACACAATACAGTACTTTCAAAGCATGGGAGTAATATTGCTCCCGGGACTCAAGGGGTTTTTAAATATTATGAAACCCACATGGACTACAACAGATGATCTAATGCATTTTAGTGATTGCTTTATTGCAAGCCCGGTCGGCAAATATTACTTATTGGCACTAATTAATTTGTAGCCTCCATGGTTTACTGGCGTCATGATGACGGTCTCATTTACGATTTGCTGTGTCTATGAGTTTGAGTCATTTGCGTTATTGAGTCATTAATAGAATAAGGCCCAATGTTAGTAGATAATGCATTAAAAAAATTCAATTGATAAAGTGTTTGTTTTTACGTAAAGTTTAAAATGATCTTGCGTTTGGAATATTTGTTATTTTATTTTAAATGCTATTTACTCACTTCCTTTTGCTGTGTCCATATTTAATGACCCATCTGACCTTTATATTGCTTTACAGGTGCAAAAACATGGGTCAATGGGTTCTGAAAATATAAATTTATTGTACAGAAAAGTAAATTTTTAACATCAGACAAGCACTTGAAAAAGGAACAATAGGCTCATCATCATTGGTTTATAATACTACACATCAGAGTAATGAATGTCCCAGCAGTGCCAGGAGGAGTCCCACAGACAGGTTGAGCATGGCATAGATGGATTTCCCATTGATGGCCACACTGGTGTTGCACAGGTTGGTGCTGCAGCAGGAGATGGAAGGAGAGACCACAAGATGACCTCCAATGGTCGCTGTACAGGTTGCGGTGCAGGTTTTGGTAAAGGAGGTAGCTGACAGCTCATCTATAGAAGGCAAATTGAAATGGTTAGTTAATCACTTGCTCCCCCACTATCTGGCTGTCATATTGGAAAGGTGCTGTATATATAAGAATATACTAAAGGAAGACACATGGGTGGAGCTACCGCCGGTACAGGTGGTGCAATCCACCAGGGCCATCCTTCTGTAGTGTAATGCCCCCCACCAACCCAGACCCCTCCCCCCTTGAAGCTCTATTCACTAGCTCCATCTATGCGGATAAGCAAACTGCAGCCCTGGGTCACTTTACCATCTCCAATGACGGTGACAGTCGTCATGCAGTAGCTGTGTGATCCGGCGGTGCAGTTAGTTGCGGTCATGCAGTTGGAGCTACTATCGGCATCCGTGCAGGTGTAGCAAGATAAGGAGTAAACTGTAGAAAAACACACATGTAACTTGAAAGCTGCAGTACTTAAGAGGGATATGGAAGGTTTCTGGATTGTATTAGGTATATAATACCCCTGTGTATCTATTTACTTTTATGTACTTTATTTCACCAAGAAGGGCTTATAAGCTTTGTTTTTGCTGCCTAAATTCAATCAAATAGTTCCTGTATGGGCCAGCCCTCTGCAGTGAATGCAGACACAGACTATAGACATAAACTATGCTGCTGTGCTGTGTCTCATACTAACCAGTCAGTGACCATCTCTCAGCAACATGCTGCTAAGATTTGGTCCCTGATAGGCTATGACACTGCAGATCCAGCCCTACAGAGTCTGTGTCTGCATACATTGCAGTGGGCAGGCCAATAAAGGGACTATTTCTATGAAAAAAAGTATATAAAAGTAAATAGATACACAGGTACATTACATACATAGTAAAATGGAGAAACCTTAAAATATCACATTAACACAGTGTTAAGAAAAGAAAAAGAAAAAAGAAAAAAGTCATAAGATAAAGGGATGTGTTTTGTGCTATATTTTTTATTTAATAAAGTCATGTTTAAGTCTCCTGGATTATGAATACATCTTATAGAAGAGAAGTGGTGTATGTAAAAATACCAAAATAAAAATTAACGAACTCAGGAGGTGACTGCTGTGTAGATCTCTGCATTGAGCTACTGCTGGCTTGAAGGTTAGTAAAGGTTAGTAAATTTCCCAAATGCAGTGTTTCTATTGGTAGATACACTGTACCTGTGTAAGCAACTCTGGGGGCGTGGAAAACAAGTTTTATGTTTAAATAGATTAAATCTGAATGTGTATAGAATGAGTCCGTGTAACGTGTGTGTCTGATATAAGAAGCAGGTGATGATTAGAGAGAGGTATAAACTTGTGACTTTGGCCACTGCAAATTCCTGTGTGCGTGCATCTATTGTGCGCATGCCACCAAGACTGCGCTATGCATGCGCGAGTGCATCTATAGCACTATCTAGTGGTGAAGAGAGAGGGAAAGGACAATATTGAGGGAGAGACCGGGCAAGAGGGGGTAGAGAGGTAAGGGGGCAGAGAGACAGCTGAGGAAGGGGACAGGCATGGGGGGGGTGGGGAAGAGAGAGGAAAGGGGAATATTGAGGGAGAGACTGAGCAAGAGTGGGTAGAGAGGTAAGGGGCAGAGAGACAGCTGGGGCGTGGGACAGGCATGGGGGGTGGTGGGGAAGAGAGAGGGAAATGGGAATATTGTGGGAGAGAATGAGCAAGAGGGGTAGAGAGGTAAGGAGGCAGAGAGACGGCTGGGGAGGGGGACAGGTAAAGGGGGTGGTGGGGAAGAGAGAGGGAAATGGGAATATTGAGGGAGAGAATGAGCAAGAGGGGGTAGAGAGGTAAGGGGGGCAGAGAGACGGCTGGGGAGGGGGACAGGTATGGGGGGTAGTGGGGAAGAGAGAGGGGAAAGGGGAATACTGAGGGGGAGACTGAGCAAGAGTGGGTAGAGAGGTAAGGGGGCAGAGAGACAGCTGGGGAGGGGGGCAGGCATTGGATTAGTGGGGAAGAGAGAGAGGGAAATGGGAATATTGAGGGAGAGAATGAGCAAGAGGGGTTAGAGAGATAAGGGACAGAGAGACAGCTGGGGAGGGGGACAGGCATGGAGGGCAGAGGGAAAGGATAAAACAGAAATATTATTATATAGACAGGAGTAGGAGAAGGGGGGCTATGAGATCAGAATGGGAGGGTCTGGAGGGGGGGTTACATGTGTATATATATATATATATATATATATATATATATATATATATATTTAATATATATATAATATATATATATATATATATATATATATATATATTATATAAACAGTCTTCAGGTTTTTTTTAAATACAGCCTTCCTGTATAAATAGCATAATTATCAACCTTAAATAGTTCTACTCTAAATATTTTCTCTGCTATTAATTGTAATCAACTGATAGAAAATTATGAATTTGCATCGACTGAATTTAAGGTGGTTTTATGGGTCAAGAAATTAGGTAATAAATCAAATATCTCTGATTAAGTCTGAATCGGCATCTTACCTGTCCCTGTGCAGAGCGTCACCAGGAGAGTCACCTTGAGAGCTTCCATTATGACTGAATACAGAGTGTAGTACATGCCGTGCACCACATCCCAGTATATGTAGTTATAGGTGTTTGTGGAGATTAGTTTCTTTGAATATCCTAAGAGGGACCTCTACAGTACAACCTATAATTAAGAGTATTTAATAATGGCGACTCCTCAATAAGCTCCCACTGGACTGGTTCACTGTCTTCAAACCATATGATGTTGGGTCGATTTGTTGTACTTAATCCTCTATATACTTCTATTAAATGTAACTAACTTTCAGCAATTGCAAAGAAAGGTTTGAGATGGGCTCTTTTATGGCGAGAAACCCCTCTACTGGTGTCCACTGATCATTAGTTTATGACATGACCAATGTTCAGTAATCTTAGGTTATCTGTTATTCAAGAAATTTAGTAGAATATGGGAATACTGACAGATGATGATTTATGCAGTATTCTTTATTTAGTAGCTAGTGAGGGCCTCGGGGAGCACATTCTTTTGTGTTATGGGCCCTCCATTGGTGCCAACTCAATATATATATATCACATATATAGTTGTTAGTGTTGGGAAGGCTTACGATGTTGGTCACACTTTGCGACATCGCAAAGCAAGGCAAGCCGTGTACGATGCACCACTTAGACTGGATGAGCGCCGAAGGTGCTCATCTGCGAAGTCTCACATAGCGAGGCGGGCTGTGTACGGCGCAGGACTCAGGCTGGATGATCGCCGAAGTCTCGCGAAGTGAGACGTGTACAGCGCAGGACTTAGGCTGCATTGTGAGGGTTGCAACTGCGAGCCAAGCGGGTAACTCTTGGGGTTTTCGTCAATCCAAAATCGGCAGAGCAAGGAAAAAAATGGCGGACAAATAACGTAAACAATTCTGAAACTGGATGAAAACGAGGCTGAGCAAAGCCAGGCACGCGGGACTTTGAAAATAAAACAAACGGCCTTCAGTGCGTAACACGCAAACATTCAGCTGACACACAGAGGACAAACACACAGGAAAGGGACAGGAGGGAGATGGTGGAAAGAGAAACATGGCATTCCTAAGCACATAACTGTCAGGTTAGGGAAACATGCAATGAGCGGCCCGTACAGTAGGTGGGAGGAAAGGCTCGCAATGTGCGCCAAACGCGCTCATTGTTAGCCACAAGATCAGCGCCAAAGGCGCTGATCGCGGGGCTCACGATGAGCACCACGAGTGGGAGAGGCTTGCAATGAGCCCCAAAGTCATGAATCGCGAGCCTAAGGCACTCAGCCCGGTGCTCGCGACGAGCGCCAAAGGTGATCAGTGAAAAGCAGGAAAGTACATGGGGTAGAGGCTTGCAATGAGCGCCAAAGGTGCTCAGAGAAGCAAAAGCCAAACATTGCTAGACATACAATTTTAAACCCGTCATTGTTGACGGGCAAGTCACTAGAGGTAGCCATGAGTGTCCAGTAATCCAGATGAATAATCAGTGTATTGCAGTATATAGTGATACCTTTCTTATTGGACAAACACATTCATAAATATAAGACTATCTTTCAAGAGCTTCCTCTCTTTCTTAAGTCTGAGAAATTTGCATTTGCTGAAAGTTAGTTACTCCAGTTGAGAAAGAGAGGAAGCTCTCTAAAGCTCGTCTTATATTTCTAAATATGTTTGCCCAAAAGAAAAGGTATCAATATATACTGCAATACTCTGATTATTTATATATATATATATATATATATATATATATATATATATATACATATTTATATATTATATATATATATATATCAGCAGGAGAGTGAGCAACAGTCCATTCCTGATATTGTAATCTGAGTTTCAGTTGTTCTCTGTTCGGAGTTTCCTCAAATGGAATTTCCCACTTATAAGGAGTTTTCTTGTTGAGTGTGCTCGGCGATCACCTTGGGAGAGTATGGATAGATAATCATTAGGTACATTTTCATATGTTTGACCCTGGTCCCCCGGGTGCCCTACACTGTATATATAAGCACGCTCAACAAGAAAAATCCTTAATGAGTGGGAAATTCCAAACCGAAAACAACTGAAACTCAGATTACAATATCAGGAATGGAGGAAAGCTTGAATTTAAGGATTATATTGTTAAAATAAGTAGAGTTCAATAGAAAGAATGGAAGAAAGCTTAAGTTTAAGTTACTAACAAAGACATGGAGTACAATTTCTAAGACTTTTATGAGTACACAAGGTTTTTAGATTTAGCACCACTTAATTAGAAGCTACACATCAGTGGAAAACTACAATATCTATAGGAATAGACACATATGGAGACTGTGGGGCACTATATGGTTAAATAGAGATTTCTGTTATGAGTAAGGAATGGTATCTATCATAAAGTCACTAGAACGGGTTATTAATGCATCTGAAAGAAGAGAATTTATAGTGTCTGAAAAATATAGTTTGCATGAAAAAATTCCAAAGTAAACAGTTAAACCGTTAGCCTGAAGTTTGCTGAATTTCTTGCTTTTGCAAAGAGTTTTCTGTCAATGGTGACACCCCCTGAAATTCTCAGGGAAAATTAGCATATCTTATACAATGTTTCTTTTTGGCCTGGGGATTGTTCAGACATGCTAAGTTTGCCCCTGAAGTCTGCCCTACTGTGGGAAGTCACATGATGTCAGACACTTTCCTTTCCTTTAGCCAATAGGCATGCGCATGTGCTGCATATGGAATATCTTATTAAAAATTAGATATCCAATATGCAAATCTCAGTTGCTGGGGGTGTCTACATCACCCCCAGCACATTTTTTTATTTTCTGCAAAACATTTTTGCATTTTTTACTGTAAACATTTTTTGCTTAGGGGAGAGTATACTTGCATTCATAACCCACCTCACTTACATATACCTTTAACTCCACATTGGCATAGAGTAATTTCTGATAGGTGCAAAGAAAATCCGAATTGCAAAGACACTTATTGTGATGTAGTTAGAAAGGTGCAGAGGGGTACTATACTGAGGGTGACAGATTAGTCATGAGGCAAAACTATTCATGCTATGGGCCTCATTCTATTAACGGACGTAAAATGGCTGCAAAGCTGAGATTCCTTGCGGCCATCTTCCGGCCCCGTGTAGAGCTACTGCTACCTCACTATTCAAATGGACGGTGCCGCAAGAATATACCCCTTATGGCCGGCCGCACATCATGCAAACGGCCGCAAGCGTTTTTCCTGCGCCCGTAAATCTTGTTTTCCGGCCGCAAAGTCAGAAAACTGTAAATGCAAATATAAATTCAAGATGGCACTGTAAAGCTCCGTAAATGCTAGGCATCATAATGGGGGACATGAGGATTAATAGCAACACCCTCTCAAGCTTGCACATCGCCCAAATCCGATATATCATTTACGGTTTACTTTCCATCCCGTAGTCCCGCGGGCTCGTCCTTGTTAAAACCCGTACGGGTTCGGAGGTTGAGGGCCGCAAACAAATCATTGTAGAAGCCAATATATATTCAATCCAGCACTGCAAAGCACTGTAAATGATTGGGAACATAATGGGGGGCATGAGGATTAATAGCAGAACATTCTCAAGCTTGCACATCGCCAAATTGTACTTTGATTTTAAAATCCGTCCAAGTCCCACGGACTTCAATGATCAAGCCCGTAGCTCGTTTATTCAAGGCCGTGCGGGCTTGCATGATAGATAAAACACGAAGATTGAACATGAAGTTAAATATCTTTATTTGTGGATTTGAGAGTAGGGGAATGTTGAGCTATTAATTCTAAAACCAAACATCACTTTCACTTTTAATAAAAGTACAGGATGGCTTTTCTATGCTACGACTTGTAAGTAAGCCCTTTACGACCTGTAGTTCTATTTTACCCATTTACGGACTTGACGGAGGCTAATCCCGCAGCCTTTGCGGGTCTGAGGTGCTCCAAGCCCTCTGGACTTTTTACATGGATTTTTGACATAAATTAAAAAATAATTTATTTACGGATTTGAGTGTAGGGGAATGTTGTGCTATTTTTGCTAACACCTACAATCACTTTATAGTCTCCTCACGGTGCAGGATGGCTTTATTATGGCTTTATAATGTGCTTAAATGTGTGCCTGCGGGACCTTTTTGCTGCAAGTAAGCTGCGGCTCGGTTTTAGCCTTGCAGAGAGGGTTCCCGGAGCAATTGAATAGCAACCAGGATTTTTTTGCCGAAACTCTTGCGGACGTTTAAGATCAAAGGCTTTCCTCCGGCGCGTGCGGCAGCAAGGGATAACAAGGCGCCGGCCGCAAGCCTGCCGGAATCCCCGGCCGGAAGGGAATAGAATAGCAGAATAGCTTGCGGCCGGTCCTTGCGGCCCCGCATCTCCTATGGCCGTTAATAGAATGAGGCCCATACTGTTATTTTTCATGTTTGTTGTTTATATGTGAAGCTGAAGGGGCAATGTATGGAAAGAGAGTGTATCTCACATGGTCACAAATGTAAATTTGTCAATTAGATGGGGATTAAAATATCTTAGAAAGTACAAGATTTAAATTCTCCATTTAAAAGGAAGATTGCTATGAATCATTTCCACGGAGACAATTCAGATGTTGTCTGTTTACAAGAAATTCACTTGAAAAATAATAACTAGCGCATTCTTACTAATAAGCAATAACTAGAGAAGTATAATGTTAGGATTATGATTATTATTATTATTATTATTATTATTATTATTATATTTATCTTTTATTAAAAAAAGTGCAAGTATATTCCATAGCACTGAACAAGGATTAAGTATAAGGTAAAACAAATTTGACACATTGCAAAGAGTGGAGTCTTTGAATTTAGAATCTAGTGTGCACGGAGCTTTCGACACAAGATTGAAAAGATTTAAAAGATTGAAATTTACAATCTAATGCGTTTGGATGTGGTACGGGAGGTTGAAAGATGTGTTGTGCAGGTTAAGGCTGAAGGTGATACAGATGAGTTTTTAGTGAGGTTTTAAAGGTTTTTGGGCAAGATGATAGTCTAGTGGAGCGAAGCTAGGAGTTACAAAGAATAAGGGCACAAGAAAAGTCCTGAAGGCGGAGTAAGAGGAGGTGATAAGAGAGGATGAGAGAAGAAGGTTGTTAGCAAAACGAAGGGAGCGGGTGGGGGAGTATTTTGAGATTAGAGCATAGATATAAGGGTGTGCACTGTTGTTGAGGGCTTTATATGTTAGGTTCATGGTTTTACATTTTATTATGGAAAGCAAAAATGTGAGATGTTCAGAAATTAACAAAAAAAGTTCCAATAAAGTTTCAATGTGCTAAAAAATATAACAGAGATAGATATTAATAATCATAAAATACAGAAGAATAAGGATAATAATGTTGGCTCCTCCAGATGGCTGTGTTTGGATGCCGAGGTAGCAGTTAAGCAGGAAAAAAAGATGGAGTCAGAGGCTGAAAATCTGAAGAGGTGTTTGTTAGAGGAAGAGAAGTGAGTGGAAGATGTTGAGATAATGTTTGGAGCTCATGAGTCAAACACAGCACAGTCTCATGCAGAAAGCTAATGTTCAAATTTCAACTATCACTGCAACCCACAAGACCATAGAACTTCACTTCAAGATTCTCCTTCATCAAAGCTGTAGTTACACACCTTACACAGAAATTACTGTTTATATAAAAAAAGCCGAGCCATATATATATTTTTAAAACACAGTGTGTCACTCCATTGGGATTGATATCTCAGTAAGCATACTTCAAACACAACTTAATTCTTATTATTATAGAAAGTGTTTAATATAATTTAGAACCTCATTAACATAATTTATATTTAAAACAAATGGCAAAGAGAAGAATCAAACCCAGAGCTGTAGCTTCATAGAGAGGAAGGGCTAAAGAGAGGAAGGGAGAGAGGTATAGAAAGAGAGGGATAGATAGATAGAGAGAGAGGAAGATAGAAAGTTAGAGGGATAGATTATCTGCCTCTTCTTCTATCTCTCTCTCCCTCTTTATCCATTTCTCCTTCTACCCCTCTCCTCCCTCAATACCCCCCCCCCCCATCTCCATACCTATCTATCACTCTGAGCCTAGGTCAGGTATTATATAAAAAAAAATCTGTTTAATATCAATTTCAGGAATCGAGTTAATACATATCAGGCCACCCACATGGACTAGAACAGTATCGTCATTCATTTTTATAATTTTATATATTGCTGGATTGCGAGTCTGATCTCATATAGGACTTCTATATGCTAATTGATTGATGTTTAACCTCCATGTTTTACTGATGTTATGATGACGGTCTCATTTACTACTTATGGGTTTACTGTTTTGGCTTTCAGCCAGGTAGCTGCGGGCTTGTTCAATTGAATTGCTCTGTAACTGTTGCAAATGTCAAGCCCGTAGACTTACAGCCGGTATGAAGGCAACTGCGGGCTTGCAACTGAATAAGGCCCAAAGTGTGGTAACTGCTTATCAAAGGGAAGACAATTATATTTATTTCCATGAAGACAAGTATGGGCATGACTAAACATAGGCCATCATGCATAAAGATGTTTATTAGGTCATTTTTTATCTGAGAACATATACTGTCACTGAATCAGCCATGACTGGCAAGTGATAGCTGTTTGTTTTCACCTCTGGTCCTCCCTAGGGCTGGGCTTTGCTTCCTTAACATATAGAACCCATCTTGTTTAAATGCACTAATGATAAATGCTTTTAGTAAAAAAAAAAAAATACATATATATATATACTGTATATACTCGAGTATAATCCAACTCGAATATAAGCCGAGGCACCTATTTTACTGGGAAAACTTAGTGACTCAAGTATAAGCCGAGTATGGGAAATGTGCTGCCCCCTGTGTCCCTCTTGCGCCGTCTGTGTCTTCCTCTTGTGTGCCCACTGTGCCCCTTTCTTGTGTCCCCCCTCTCTCTCCCCAGTGTCTCTTCCCCTCCTATCCCTCCCCTGTGTCTCTTCCCCTCCTCTCCCTCCCCAGTGTCTCTTCACCCCCTCCTCCCTTCCCTGTGTCTCTTCCCCTCCTCTCCCTCCCCTGTGTCTCTTCCCCCTCCCTCCCCTGTGTCTCTTTCCCCCCCTCTCTCGTGTCTCTTTCCCTCCCCCTCCCTTATCATCCTCCTCATCCTCCCTCCTCAACTCCCCTCCTCAACCGCTCCTTCTCATCCTCCATCCTCAACACCCCCCCTCCTCATCCTCAACCCCCTCCTCAACCCCACTCTTCATCCTCAACCCACATCCTCCCTCTTCAACCCCCCTCCTCATCTTCAACCCCCTCCTCATCCTCCCTCCTTAACCCCCTCCTCAACCCCCCTCCTCATCCTCAACCCCCTCCTCATCCTCAATCCCCCATCCTCATCCTCAACCCCCCTCCTCACTTTACCCCTCTCTAATTACCTCCCCTCTCCCTTTCCCCTCACTTGCCTTCCATCTGCTGCTCCTCCCCTCCTCTGCGCATCTTCCGGCTGTGTCGGGACCCAGCTAATGCTAATGACGTGACGCGCTGGTTCCGACACAGCCAGAAGAAGCTCCACGGAGCGGAGGAGCAGCTGATGGAAGGTAAGTGAGGGGAAAGAGAGAGTGGGAGGTAATTATAGAGGGGTAAAGTGAGAAGGGTGGTTGAGGAGGGGGGTTGAGTTTGAGGAGGGGGGTTGAGGATGAGGAGGGGTTTAGAAGGGGGTTGAGGATGAGGAGGGGGGTTGAGGAGGGGGTTTAGGGTGAGGAGGGGGGTTGAGGATGAGGAGGGGGGATGAGGAGGGGGGTTAAGGATAAGCAGGGAGGTTGAAGATGAGGAGGGGGGTTGAGGAGGGGGTTTGAGGAGGGAGGATGAGGAGGAGGGTTGAGGAGGGAGGATGAGGAGGAGGGTTGAGGAGGGAGGATGAGAAGGATGATAAAGGAGCGTGAGGGAAAGAGACACGAGGGAGAGGGGGGGAAGAGACACAGGGGTGAAGAGACACGGAGGGGAAAGAGACACAGGGTGACTCGAGTATAAGCTGAGGGGGCCTATTTCAGCCTTAAAAAAAGGGCTGAAAAACTCGGCTTATACTCAAGTATATATGGTAATCCCCATTTCCTGTGATTATTTATTTTATTGGCTGGGTCTTGAGTGTAAGGAGCTGCTTTAGCATGGAGTCTTGGGGATTAGAAAATTAAGAGGGAGCAGTTGCTGGGGGTGGGGATCTTGGGGGAAAAGGATCTGGTTTTGGCAGGAGTTTTTGCGAGTGGCCCTGGGGATGGTGGATAAGATCATGCTAAAAAATTTCACAATAAATGTGGCCAAGCATAACTGGATAGTGCGCTCCTCAATCGGGGGACCTCCTTGCACACAAGACTACAAATGCTGATGGTCCGTTTCACTCATGACTGAGCTTCCTCACAGGCTAAGCCTGGAAGGAGGTCCCCTGATTGAGGTATATGGATGCAAATGCGGCCAGAACGAGGTCACAAAAATTACGAACTTAACGACCGAAACGAGTACATCAAAAAACACAAGAAACATAACAAAAACATCACACACAGCACGGGGGGACAGCCAGGACGTCTGGGGGTGAGGTTGCACATGAATTACAGTCAATTTTAAGGAGTTTCACCGCTTGAAATCGACTAAGCAAGAAAAAAAATTAAAACAAGACTCCACGACCCCAAAGCGCAGAAAACACTGACAAGGACGTACAACTTTTCATTACGACCCGGGGAAATCAGTAAAAAAAATACGATGTGCAAAAATATGAAGTTAACAGACGAAATGCGTACATTCAAAAACAACTAAAACAATACAAAATACAAGTAAAAAAAAAAAACACACAGCATGGGGGGACAGCCATGACATCTGTGAGGTTGCACGCTAATTAAGGTCGAATTTAACTAATTTAGGACATTTTAAATGGGCTAAGGGCTAAAAAAAAAGGGCGGCCGAAAAAAATGAAAACGAGGCTGCATGACCCCGAAATGCGCAAAACACGGCCAGGCGCGTTCGACTTTTGCCAGGTATGTACGAGGTACAAAAATACACAGGAAGCACGGAAAATGCTTGCGACCCTTGTAGCACATAGACAAACTACGCCAATTTACAACATTAACACATTACGAATCTAAAATGGAGATTTACACAACTAAACCAACGCTTAGCCCTTGCGCACGCAGCATATTTATAATGCACAGTAGGGACATTGATGACTCAGGGCAGCAACAGAACAACTGTACATTGTATGCTGCAGGAAAATAAAAATAAATACTGAGCTCTTCAGGATATTCATTGGGGATATATCAATTACAAATAGGTAAAGTATATTATTTTATTAAGTAAATAATTAATTAATAATTATACTAACAAAATGTACATATATAGCTGTCTTTGTGATGAGAGCCAAAGGCACTCATAGGACCAAAAGTAAATGAGAGGAGCGGCTCACTATGAGCGCCGAAAGCGCTCATTTCGAGCCACGCGATTAGCGGCAAAGGCGCTCAGGGCGAGGCTCGCAATGAGTGTCGAGGGTCCTCAGAGTACAAAAAGGTTTACATTGTGTGTCAAACAGCATTCCCATGCCTTCAAATTTTATTGCCCCGTATACAATTACACACACATACATGCATATATAATTACACACACATACATACATATACAATTACACATACATACATGCATATATAATTACACACACATACACATATATATATATATCTATATATATACAATTACACATACATACATACATATACAATTACACACACATACATACATATACAATTACACATACATACATGCATATATAATTACACACACATACATACATATACAATTACACATACATACATGCATATATAATTACACACACATACACATATATATATATATCTATATATATACAATTACACATACATACATACATATACAATTACACACACATACATACATATACAATTACACATACATACATGCATATATAATTACACACACATACATATATATATATATATATATATATATATATATATATATATATATATACAATTACACATACATACATACATATACAATTACACACACATACATACATGCATATATAATTACACACACATACATACATATACAATTACACACACATAAATACATATACAATTTCACATACATACATGCATATATAATTACACACACATACATACATATACAATTACACACACATACATGCATATATAATTACACACACATACATATACAATTACACACACATACATGCATATATAATTACACACACATACATATACAATTACACACACATACATGCATATATAATTACACACACATACATATACAATTACACACACATACATGCATATATAATTACACACACATACATACATATACAATTACACATATACATACATGCATATATAATTACACACACACATATATATATATATATATATCTATATATATATATACATATATATACAATTACACATACATACATACATATACAATTACACACACATACATACATGCATATATAATTACACACACATACATATATATATATACAATTACACATACATACATATACAATTACACATACATACATACATATACAATTTCACATACATACATGCATATATAATTACACACACATACATATATATATATATATACAATTACACATACATACATATACAATTACACACACATACATACATGCATATATAATTACACACACATACATACATATACAATTACACATACATACATGCATATATAATTACACACACATACATACATATACAATTACACATACATACACATGCATATATAATTACACACACATACATACATATACAATTACACACACATACATGCATATATAATTACACACACATACATATACAATTACACACACATACATGCATATATAATTACACACACATACATACATATACAATTACACATATACATACATGCATATATAATTACACACACATACATGCATATATAATTACACACATATACATACATGCATATATAATTACACACACATACATATATATATATATATATATATATATATATACACAATTACACATACATACATACACATACATACATATACAATTACACACACATACATACATGCATATATAATTACACACACATACATACATATACAATTACACACACATACATGCATATATAATTACACACACATACATACATATACAATTTCACATACATACATGCATATATAATTACACACACATACATATAAAATTACACATACATACATGCATATATAATTACACACACATACATACATATACAATTTCACATACATACATGCATATATAATTACACACACATACATATAAAATTACACATACATACATGCATATATAATTACACACACATACATACATATACAATTACACATATACATACATGCATATATAATTACACACACATACATACATATACAATTACACATACATACACATGCATATATAATTACACACACATACATATAAAATTACACATACATACATGCATATATAATTACACACACATACATACATATACAATTTCACATACATACATGCATATATAATTACACACACATACATATAAAATTACACATACATACATGCATATATAATTACACACACATACATACATATACAATTACACATACATACATGCATATATAATTACACACACATACATGTATACATACATGATTATATATACATACACAATTATGGATTCATCATTATGCATACATACACATCTATATGACAACAAGTGCACGTACACTATCACACTGGCAATGAGCAGCAGCCTCTGCGGTACCACCATTATAACAGCTCTGGCTCCGCCACAGGCAGGTTCCTACTTCCTGGAGCCGGCACTCAGCTCCAGATTCCACCCACCTTGGCAGGGACCAGCTGCTTGTAGTCTCTTATGGTGGATTATTGGAGTTGTTGGAAGGGGAATATTATTTTTTAACCACTGCTCTAGACTCCCCTGAGCAGGACCGCGGTGTACTGCACTGTTTGCACCGGCTGTAGATCCACCCATGGCTAAAGCCATTCAACAAGACAGCTGTTTGTAATCACATTTAATATCTAGCGGTCAATATTTTGTGTGGCCTTAATTATTTTCCAGCACTGCCTTTACCCTCATAGGCATGGAGTTCACCAGATCTTCACTGGTTGCCACTGGAGTCTTCTTCCACTCCTCCAAAACATCACAGAGCTGGAGGATGTTAGAGGAAGTGCTGGAAAATAATGGTGGCCACACAAAATATTGACACTTTGGGCCCAATTTGGAAATTTCAACCTAGACATTAATGGCTGTGTTGTGTTATGTTGAGGGGACAGCAAATTTACACTGTTATACAGGCTGTACACTTACTACTTCACATTGTAGCAGTGTGTCATTTCTTCAGTGCTGTCACATTACAAAAATGTGAGGGGTGTACTCACTTTTGTCAGATACTATATATATATATATATATATATATATATATATATATATAGCAATTGTTTCACATATGGTGGGCTAAGAGTGCTAGAAGCCCTCCACCGTACAAATAAGGAATAGTACATTAGTGATTCTATTTGAATGTCTAAAAAATAAGTTAATAAAAAAACGTATTTCCTGCTCACATTTCTCAGAAATACAGTATATGCACTGCACTCTGGGAAAACTGGGCGGGACATGCAAATGAGACCACATAATGCACCGTCACTCTGTCAATTTAAACCATTTTAATCATGGCTTCTTTTAAGCATATGCTTACTGTATTTCACAGTTTTAGACATAGCAACGGATGGATTTTGACAAACCAGGTCACTTAACCACATACTGCACTGTTTCACGGTTACTGCCGATCCTCAGTATGGTGTGAGTGCCTGTTTTTTGTCGTGATTGTTGTAGAGAGTAGTTCTATAGCAATTGTTTCACATATGGTGGGCTAAGAGTGATAGAAGCCCTCCACCATACAAAGTACAGTAGTACAAATAAGGAATAGTACATTAGTGATTCTATTTGAATGTCTAAAAAATAAGTTAATAAAAAATAATTTCCTGCTCAAATTTCTCAGAAATACAGTATATGCACTGCACTCTGGGAAAACTGTCTTTTTTGGGGGGGATTGACAGAGTGACGGTGCATTATGTGGTCTCATTTGCATGTCCTGCCTAGTTTTCCCAGAGTGCAGTGCATATACTGTATTTCTAAGAAATTTGAGTAGGAAATAAGTTTTTATTAACTTATCTTTTTAGACATTTAAATAGAATCACTAATGTAC
This sequence comes from Discoglossus pictus, assembly GCA_027410445.1. NCBI lineage: Eukaryota > Metazoa > Chordata > Amphibia > Anura > Alytidae > Discoglossus > Discoglossus pictus. The sequence goes on from JAPZIH010001188.1 coordinate 18,379, forward strand.
TATTCCTTATTTGTACTATATATATATATATATATATATATATATATATATATATATATTATAGATTTCAATATAATAATTCAGGTCCAGTATGCAGTACAAATCTGATACAGTGATACATGCCCACACAGAAAAACGGGGCTCAGTTTCACCCCCGTTTTTTTGTGTTTGCATTATATCACTGTATCTGTTCCCATTTGTTAGTATTCTGTAATCTATAAAAATCTCCAGAGATTGCTTTGAACAAATGAGGTGGTTTAACAAACAGGTTGTAAACTTTTGACTCCTTAGCCAATTTAATGACTGTTTACTGTTTCCATGGCAGATAACAATGGCCTGACTGAGACCTCGTGGGCTCATGTGTTTGGCCTCCACACCATGGTATTGTTTCAGCTTTTCCAAATCACTTCTACTACACCTTGGAATTGAGGAAACAATCACTATTAAGCTGCCAGGACAGGTCAGGTTCTGGAAATCCTGGCAGGAATCCTGGCACATATAAATAAAATACTATAAAATAATAAAATTAGTGTATATTAAGTGGTACAAGTCATGTAAAAATACACAATAATTAAAATTACATTGACAAAAGACAGTGAAATGTACTATAATGGATATCCATGAGGACAGGAGAGGCGAAGATGTTGGAGAAGTAGAGATACAAGAAGTGGGTCGATGCGTAGGGTGGGACAAGTTAGAAGTATGTGGGAGACATAAAGCAGCGTAGAGAGAAGAGACAAACAGGCAAGATATGGGAGAAGCAGTGTTTAGGGGAGAAGTAGGCAAGAGACACATGGGGTAAAAGAGAACAAACTGGGCAGAGAAATATTAGAGAAGGATGAAGTTGAGAGAGAGAAGGTAGAAGCCAAGAAGATAAACACTGAGGAATGTGGTAGATATGGAGAAAAGAGGGAAGCAGGAGAGAAACACAAACATATAGAGTAGAAGTGGGAGGATAAACACATAGAGATGGAGTGGAGAAGCAGGGAACAGAGGAAGTGACAAAGACAACAAGGGAGACAATGAGAAGAAGAGAGAGAGAGAGAGACAAATAGGCATAGAGAAGAAGTATTGGGACAAACAAAGACAAACTGGGAACAGACACATAGGAGGAGAAAGTAGACAGGGATAGAGATGGGAGAAGGTAGAATCAACGGATACCAAATTAGTGGAGAAGCAGAATAGAAAGGAAATGTTAGAGAAAAAATGGGCGATAGGGGTAAAGGTAAAGAGAAGTGGGGAGCAAACACATAGGTATAGAGAGGAGAACTGATATGCAACCGGTGGGTTAAGGAAATAAATGTAGAATGGGCAGACTAGATGGACCACTTGCTTCTTATCTACCATCATATCTATTTCTATCACGTGAGGGTAAGTCTGATATGATTTGAGAGATGGAGGTATGAAGAAGGATAACAAGGGAGATATTTTCAAGTTAATGTAATTTGGGGAGGATGAAGGTTTGGGAGTAAAGAGAGAAGAGAGAGGAAAGTGAATGATGAGAAGAGATGTGAGGAGGTGATGGAGAGGGTGTGAAGATAGCATTGTATGGGAAATTTCAGGAGTCAAGTCCCGTCTCTCATAATGTCCATTTGTGAAAAATTAAGAAAATCTCAACTTGAGGGTGAAGGCCAGAATAAGGACAGAGACTGTGAGATCAATGGCCTTCAGTCATAGAGTGGTATAAAGATCCAACTATGGGGGACTTGATTTTGGGGCTTGTCAGATACTGTTCATTTGTATCCACTGGAAGCCCAAAACGTAACTGCTCACGCTTCTCTCCATACTGCTCTAAACACTGGCCACGCTGAGAATTTTCAATAACTTTATTTAATGTACACGAACAACGGTAGGACCCAGAAGAGATCACAAGCTAGAATTGTGTTATCCTGATGAAGACAAGACTTGTCCAGATATAGATTGCCGGTCACAAACGTGCAGCTAGATACACTAGTAATGACATGTGCTGGTTGGTAGACAGCATTGTTAATGCAAACATGATTTGTTGTCATATTTGTTGTTTCACAAACATTTTTTTCATCAGATAATTAACAGGTATCTTTATTTGCAAACATAACAGTTTAAACCCAGATTACAAACATTGGAAGAAATAACTTTAGGATCTTCACTGTTGATCGACAATCTTCGTACATTACAGTGATGAGTTTTTCACCAGTGCCAAAAGGAGTCCCACAGACAGGACGAGCATGGCGTAGCTGGTTTTCACGCTGCTCGCTCCGCTGACGTTGCACAAGTTGGTGGAGCAGCAGGAGACTGACGAAGACACCCCAAGAAAACCAATGTTTGTGGGTGAGCAGAATGCAGTACATTCCTTGGTGATGGAACCAGCTGACACACCAACTATGGAAGAAAAAAGAAGATGACATGTTCATGCACTCTCTTATTATCTGGCTGCCATTTTGGACATGTGGCCTTTTATCTTATTATTCCTGAGATCAGAAGCTATTTGGTAACAACATGCATAGCAATTATTATAAATGGAGCCATGGGGAAAACACCCAACAATGTAAAAATATACCCGTTTCTCACTTTTCCAACATGTGTTCCATAAAGACACGCCCACATGGTTGGGCTTCACATTAAGTGCAGTACAGCATGGAGACACACAGCATGTCACTGTATGATTGTTAGCAATCTGAGGCACTGGTAGTGTGCAGCACCCACTATGCGTGGGCTTTATGTCACAATTGTACAGCATGTCCCCTCTGATGAGACAGAGCAGGAAAGGCTGCAGAAGTGGGAATCTTTAATTCTGGGGACTTGTTAAAAGTAAATGATCTGTACATTTTATACCATAATTATATTGAGGAGGATGAAATGAAAGGACCACTGAAGTGCATTTAAAAGTCATGGGGTGTGGCCCGCTCTGCCTGGAGGCAAGACCATTATAAAGCTTGGAAACAGACTGGCTGTGATGTCACTGGCCACTCCTCTGACATTATTAGCTCCGCCCCACTGCCTACACATAGTTAACAACTGTAACTAGATTGTAACCAGTTTTTAGCTGCCCCGATAACAGTGCATATGCCAACATAGCTCCACCCCTTTACTGAGCATGCTCAGTTTGAACCAGAATCTGACTGGTCAGACTCTTTTTTAGTCCACTTTCACGAAGAACTGCCCACTTTCCATGAAAGGCAAAGGGAGCAGGAGATAAGCAGCTCTGCTTAGGGAAAACTGACCCATTCAAGTGATTTGCCCCCAAAGCACCTTACTAGAATGGAAACCCCCTACTTACATTCTAAAGGGAATGGAAGAGGCAGAGACCTTCGAAGGAGCAAACAAGGAATAGCAAGGTTCAGGAAGGGAGTGAGAGTTACATAGAAAGGAAGGTGTGAAAACTGAGACTGTCATTCATTAGTTGGAGAGGGAAAGGATCTGATGTAAAGTCAGAGTGGGGTGAATGGCTCTAGTATGCAATATATTATCTATATGCAATAATGTAAACTGCAAGTGGGAAAGTCAGGAGAATTTAAACACAGCTTAACTAAAAGTAGCTTGTGGAAGCAGAAGAGTGTGGGGGAGGGCATGAGAGGTGAGATAGATATGTTGGAGACAAGAAGGAGAACAGTTGAGAAGAAGAGCCTGAAGAAAAGGCAGGGGCATATGAGGAAAAAGAAGGCACAATGAAACATTGTGTAAAGGCTTAATAGGAATAGTTAGCAGGTGTTGCTAATTGATCAGCTGTAAAAAATTAGTGTGGGTGGGGACATGCAAATGATACCACCATGTACCTCGATCTAATTAATCAAACAGCCATTTTTTACATGGCTCCTTTTAAGCTTATGCATGCTGTATTTCACAACTAAGCACAGCACCGGAATGGATTATGCAAAAACCAGGACACCAACCCACATAAAGAACTGTTTCATGGTTACTGCCGGTCATCAGTGTGCGGCGGATGCCTGGTTTGTGTGATTGATTTTTGTAGATCTCCTGTACTACTGTACTCTGTATGGTGGAGGGCTTCTATAACTCTTTAGCCCACCATATGTGAAACAATTGCTATATACATATATAGACTTATATATACAGTTGTGCTCAAAAGTTTGCATACCCTGGCAGAAATTGTGAAATTTGGGCATTTATTTTTAAAATATGACTGACCATGCAAAAAAAAATGTCTTTTATTGAAAAATAGTGATCATACAAAGCCTTTTATTCTCACATGGTTGTTTGGTTCCTTTTTAAATCATAATGATAACAGAAATCACCCAAATGACCATGATCAAGAGTTTACATCCCCTTAGTTCTTAATACTGTGTATTGCCCCCTTTAGCATCAATGGCAGCGTGCAGTCTTGTGTAATAGTTGTCTATGAGGCCCCTAATTCTTGCAGGTGGTATAGCTGCCCATTCGTCTTGGCAAAATGCCTCCAGGTCATGCAAAGTCTTTGGTCATCTTGCATGATTTGCACTTTTGAGATCTCCCCAGAGTGGCTCAATGATATTAAGGTCAGGAGACTGTGATGGCCACTCCAAAACCTCCACCTTTTTCTGCTGTAACCACTAGAGGGTCAACTTGGCCTTGTGGTTAGAGTCATTGTCATGCTGGAAAGTCCAAGAGCATCCCATGTGCAGTGCAGAGGAATGCAAAGTGTCTGCCAGTATTTTCTGATAACATGCTTCATTCATCTTGTCATCAGTTTTCACAAGCTCCCCCCCCCCCCCCCCCCCCCCCAAACATCAGTGAGCCACCACCATAATTCACAGTGGGGATGGTATTCTTTTCACTATAGATCTTGTTGACAAACATAGCACTATATTTTGGTTTTGTCACACCAAATTAAAGTGTGTCAGAAGCTGTGAGGCGTGTCAATGTGTTGTCGGGCATATTGTAACCAGGCTTTTTGTGGCATTGGCGCAGTAAAGGCTTCTTTCTGGCAACTCAACCATACAGCTATTTTTTGTTCAAGTATCATTGTATCGACCACACCGTCTTTTTCCAGAGCAGCCTGTATTAGTCCTGAGGTTACCTGTGGGGTTTTTCTTTGGATTCCAAACAATTCATCTGGCAGTTATGGCTGAAATCTTTCTTGGTCTACCTGACCTTGGCTTGGTATAAAGAGATGCCCAAATTTTCCACATCTTAATAAGGATTGAACAGTACTGACTGGCATTTTCAAGGCTTTTGATATCTTTTTATATCCTTTTCCATCTTTATGAAGTTCCATTACCTTGTTACGCAGGGCTTTTGACAGTTCTTTTCTCCTCCCCATGGCTCAGTTTCTAGCCTGCTCAGTGCATCCATGTGAGAGCTAACAAACTAATTTACAATCTATACACAGACACTAATTGCAATTTAAAGAGCCACAGGTGTGGGAAATTAACCTTTAATTGCCATTTTACCTATGTGTGCCACCTTGTGTGTCTGTAACAAGGCCAAACATTGATCAGGGCCATTTGGGTGATTTCTGTAATCATTATGATTTAAATGGAGCCAAACAACTATGTGATAATAAAAGGCTTCATATGATCCCTATCCTTCATTAAATGCATTTTTATGTTTGCATGATTAGTCATATTTTCAAAATAAATGGCAAAATTTCACAATTTCTGCCGGGGTATGCAAACTTTTGGGCACAGCTGTATATATATATATATATATATATATATATATATATATATATATATATATATATATATATATACACACAATGATACATATAGATAGATAGATAGATAGATAGATAGATAGATAGATAGATAGATAGATGTAAAACAATGTAATACAAACCAAAGTAACCTGAATGAAGATCTTACCGACTGAAGCAGATGCCACAGATGTCATGCAGTAGCTGTCCATTCCGACCGTGCAGTTAGTCGCGGTCATACAGTTGGCGTTGCTGATCTCACCAGTACACGTGTAGCAGGATAAGGAATATGCTGCAAAGCCAATAATAATATTTATCACAGAAATTCACAAAAAAAAATGTTTCCTTTATTCTATAAAAAGCAAATAAAAAGTCCCACCAAGAATGACAAGTTCCACCTAAACGTAAACGGACACCAATATCAAGCTGTTATTTTAAGTTAAGTATGAAAAACAAACTATGCATTGTAGCAGCCATTTCTAAAGTGAGTAATTCCTGAGCTAATCAACTTTCTCTACTCTGTTGTTGTGCATATGAGGGACTTGTAAATATTAATTTGCTTCTTCATGTGCTAATTAGGATATCAGTCTGTTTGTGTCAAAAGTTGCAAAAACAATGCCCCCTAAAGTTATAATGCAGTTAGAGATTCAAGGAGGTACACATTCAATGGTGAATATCTCAGGAATGATTACAAGGTATACAATGCTCACAAATGATTACAATGCTCTAATATAAAACTAATTTCATGTTGGGGTGACAGTGTCCCTTTAAGTTTCTCTTATATTAAAGATCACTTATTAAAGGGCTACTGTAATGTAATTTAATATCGGTTCAGTTTTTATTAAGTTATGGATAAGCAATAAAATCACTGAACATTTAATGTAACTTTTAGTATTTACTTTAAATTAGCACCGTTGCTTCCAGCAGATCTGCTTCTTTCCATGCCAATACAATACCCACGGATTGAAAGATCTGCCCAGGAGGCTGTCCTCATTTTTTTCTGCACACAATAGATTTGCCTGCAATAACCACTGCTGGGAAGGAGGCAGATAAACAGTACCACAGATAAAGGTTCCTATCAGGACAGTCCTCCTGGTTATGTAATCTCCTATCCCATGGATACCTGATAGGGGTGGAGAGCAGTATGTCCTAAAACACTAAACTACAAATGTAAGATTTAGAAGCTATATTGCTTTTTATGACTTTATTCATTTTTTTTATATTGACACTTAGACTGCTGAGCTGATTGGGTTAAGTGTTCTCAGGCTACAGCTGCTGTTCTAACAGTATGTGTTAAATCTACTATATATATATATATATATATATATATATATATATATATATATATATATATAATTAATGCTGTAATTATCTTTTTGAACAGAGTAATCTCTTGTGCTCTCTCCTATACAATATTTATACAAGCACGTAGGGGTCCTTAAGGTAAATATATTAAGAAGGGGCCAGTTTCTTGGGGAGGGTGACCGGGGGTTCACTAGCTCCTGCATTTACACAATTATAAAACAGACATTTACTTTGCTTACCGGCCCATTAAGCACGCAGGATCCTTGGGAGATGAGACATAACAGATAAGGGGATATCTTTAGATGATAGCAATGGAATTGGCCAAAACTACACAGAATAGCATTTAATAAGTAATTCTGTGGACCACTGGAGAAGGAACCGGCATCCCACACCAGTATCTCTGCCATGAATACCAAGTAGATCAGCATAAAACAACAAATAAAACATATAAAATATAAAATAGAGAAAATAAATGAATTATTTAAAAGGCTATGGGAGGTTCCCTGTTTATAATATTAAAATAAACTATCAGTTTGTTTACATCTAAACATTTTTTTTTGTTAATGCTAAAAAGTTCTGTTTTTACTCACTGAAACTCTCTAAATTGTCCCTGCAAAGGTGCGCCCCAGGAGCTCATGCACTCAGTATCTCTATTGGTTCTAGATGGACTAGCCAATCACAGACTGTTTCTTAACAGAATGTTTTGAAATCCTGCTGAGAGACAATCTATGATTGGTTAGTCCATCTAGTACTACAGAGACACTGTGTGCAGGAGATACAGGGGGCGGAGCATTGTTGGAACTATTTGGAAGGTTTCAGTGAGGAAAAAAAGAACATTTGTTAATAAATCAATGTTTAGACAACAAACACTTTGGTAATTTATTTTAATATTAAATACAATGAACCTTTTATATCCCTTTAATTCAGTTGTCTTACCAGTCCCAATGCAGAGAGCAGTCACCAGGAGAACGACTTTAAGAGCTTCCATGATGAAGGAGTGTGGCGCGGTGTACTGATAAGACACTGCGGCCAGGTATATATAGGGCTTACACTGTGTATAAACTGTTTCCTTGAAAACGCTAAATTCCAGTCTAGTGACATAATTCCTGTTCCAGAAAACATCTATTCAAATATAATGTTTCAGACACTATTATCAGTGGGTTTCCCGTAGTATCAGGTTCCCGCCCCACGCGTCTCCAGGTCGCTCATTAAGAAACTGGTTTGTTTGCTTCTTATAGCAGTTAATAAATGAAACAATGATTCCTTACTTATACTAGGTATTGAGGAATAAGTCTTGAAAAATGGGTAATAAGTTTAAAAAGTAAAAAGAAAGAAAGAAGAGGCTGCCCTATGTGCGTGCTACAAAATACTAGTTATTTTATGTATACATTAATGAAAATATCTACAACTTAGTTCCAGAAATATCAGAAATCATTACTATTAATTACTGATTACCCCCTGTAGTTTTGATTACATTGTTTTCAGTGCAAGTAATCTATAGAACAGGTTTCTCTGGTGGTGCAGTGGTTAGGACTTGTGCTTCCACTGCTGTTGACCTGGGATCAATTACAAGTCAGGGAGACAAGAGGTCTTGAGCAGGGTTGAGCTTGGTCGGTACTTAGATGGGAGACCACCTAGGAATACAGGAGCTCTATGCTGTGGTCCATTGGAGAAGGAACTGGCAACCCACTTCTGTATCTCTGTCATGAATACCAAATGGATCAGCATGACCATGGACATACAAATGTTCTGGTGTGTTATAGTTCATAAGGTCACAGAGAGTCGGAAACGACGAAACAATGCCAAATCAAATCAAATCTACAGAACAAAAGACTGGGTATGCTCAGCCCAATTTTTGGTTCTGCAGTTGACAGACAAAGGATCCAAGCCCCAGGGGGTAATACAAATGTAATGGCAATGATCTCTAATTAACAACAGATATGAATTGTTGTTTGTAGGGGATTAAAAAAGCTGACTTACAGCTAAAAATTGTAAACTTAAATGTTAGCTTATTGTAGAATATTTTTTTTATAAAGTACTTGTTATAATTGTCACTTTAAAATAAACAGCAGATAAACTACATGCATTTTTTATTTAAAGGCAAATATGGAACCTAACGACAATCTAACTGGCATCTCAGCCCACAGCAAAGTGGGACGGGGTTATTCTAATAAAACTAGATAAGAGAAAGGAGGTTGGAAACCTGTTTATCCCTGTGTAACTTTATATTGTTTTATTTAATTTATTATTAAATATAATTTACATTTATTTTCATTAAATAAAACATATTTATACATATTCATACTTCCTTATGTTGAAAAATGTAAAGTATCAATTATTACTCTGACTGATAAAATGTAAGATTTAAGATATAAGATAGATAGATCACACAAAAAATGCATTTTATTGAAGGATAGTGGTCATATGAAGCCATTTATTATCACATAGTTGTTTGGCTCCTTTTTAAATCAGAATGATAACAGAAATCACCCAAATGGCCCTGATCAAATGTTTGCATAGTCTTGAATGTTTGGCCTTGTTACAGACACACAAGGTGACACACACAGGTTAGAATGGCAATTAAAGGTTAGTTTCCCACACCTATAGCTCTTTAAATTGCAATTAGTGTCTGCGTATAAATAGTCAATGAGTTTGTTAGCTCTCACGTGGATGCACTGAGCAGGCTAGATACTGAGCAATGGGGAACAGAAAAGAACTGTCAAAAGATCTGCATAACAAGGTAATGGAACTTCATAAAGATGGAAAATAATTTAAAAAGATATCCAAAGCCTTGAAAATGCCAGTCAGTACTGTTCAATCACTTATTAAGAAGTGGTAACTTCGGGGATGTCTTGATACCAAGCCAAGGTCAGGTAGACCAAGAAAGATTTCACCCACAACTGCCAGAAGAATTGTTCAGAATACAAAGAAAACCCCACAGGTAACCTCAGGAGAAATACAGGCTGCTCTGGAAAAAGACGGTGTGGTTGTTTCAAGGAGCACAATATGTATTGTGTTTTGAATTTTCTAATGTTCGCAAGTTGCGTCAGAGTGTTGCAAGGTCGTAATATGTGTTAACGTGTGTCATATGTTGTTTGCCCGTATTCTCACAACTATATATGTGATTTGTGAGAGGGCGCATAGATAGAGAGACAGCGCAGGCAACTGAAGGGGCGGGGGGGGGGGGGGCGTTGCTGCCGGCACTGGGGAGCTACAGTTCATTGAGGGAACCATGAATGCCAACATGTATCGTGACATACTGAAGCAGAGCATGATCCCCTCCCTTCGGAGACTGGGCCGTATTCCAACATGATAACGACCCCAAACACACCTCCAGGACGACCACTAAAGAAGCTGAAGGTAAAGGTGATGGACCGGCCAAGCATGTCACCAGACCTAAACCCTGATGAGCATCTGTGGGGCTTCCTCAAGGGGAAGGTGGGGGGAGCGCAAGGTCTCTAACATCCACCAGCTCCGTGATGTCATCATGGAGGAGTGGAAGAGAACTCCAGTGGCAACCTGTGAAGCTCCGGTGACCTCCATGCCCATGAGGGTTAAGGCAGTGCTGGAAAATAATGGTGGCCACGCAAAATATTGGCATTTTGGGCCCAATTTGGACATTTCCACTTAGGGGTGTACTCACTTTTGTTGGTTTAGACAGTAATGGCTGTGTGTTGAGTTATTTTGAGGGGTCAGCACATTTACACTGTTATACAGACCGTACACTTACTACTTTACATTGTAGCAGAGGGGCATTGCTTCAGTGTTGTCACATAAAAGATATAATAAAATATTTACCCAAATGTGAGGGGTGTACTCACTTTTGTGAGATACTGTGTGTATATATATATACTGATTTTATAGATGCAGCTAAAATAACGTTTTGAAATGAAGTTTTAGACAAGTAAACTACATTCTTTTGTAAAAATAAAATTTGAATTTAAAAAGTTCTTTGCATAATAGATGCTACTAAAATATATTATTATTAAAACCTTTTTGTGTCAACTTAAAGGAGAACTGTAGTCACTTTTTTTTTCCATGGGGACCTTTACATACATAATAACAGTAAAATCTTTAAAAAAATACAAGAATTATCACAGCTTTTAAATGTTTCGTTACCTTTATATACAATGTTTCTTTACTACAGGCTTGTATTTTCTTTATTAGTTTGCTTGCTGCTTCAATGTCCTCATGAACTAATGAGCTTTCATTAGCCACAATGAGAGCACTGGCATTTGTACCACCACAGCATCATCGCATATAAAAGTAATACATTAGAGGCTGTATTATTGTTTTACATTTTAAATACATGTGGCCTATGTTCAAGTGTGGTTCTTCAAAATATATATTTAAATGTAAAGCTAACTTGCCCTCAATGTTATGCCTGCTCAGGAGGTAAACTATTCTATTGACACATACAGCTAATATATATATACTAGCGACTTGCCCGTCAAAAAATGACGGTCAATAAAAGTAAGTGTTGAAATGCTGTTTGTCACACAATGTGAGTGTACTGTGTGCCTCAACTATATAGACCCCTCTAACACACTAATGAACGCATGTAATAACACTATACGTGCCATGAGGGTCATCCAGGACCCTCATGACCCAAAGTGTAAGCACTACACCAATCAAGACCCTCATAAGCCTCTATTTAACCCCATCAGTCCCATAAGGGTATATTATGACCATTATGGGCCTGTTACAACCCAATATTAACCACATAAGTGCCATGACGGTCATCAAGGACCATCATGACACTAAGTATAAACACTACACTGAGTACCCCCCAATAAAACATTAAATATTAAATATCAACTAAATAAAATATTAAGTATCAACTAAACACCCCCATGAGTGACAGGGTTAATTAGGGGTTTATGGGGGTCTATATTGACCCGCATGAGTGAGGGGGTTAATGAAGGGTTTATGGGGGTCTGTATTGAGCCCCATGAGTGACAGGGTTAATGAAGGGCTTATGGGGGTCTGTATTGACTCCCATGAGTGACAGGGTTAATTAAGGGCTTACGGGTATCTATATTGACCCCCATGAGTGACAGGGTTAATTAAGTGCTTATGGGGGCTGTATAAACCCTCATTGGTGACGGGGTTAATGAAGGGCTTATGGGGGTCTATATTGACCCCCATGAGTGACAGGGTTAATTAAGTGCTTATGGGGGCTGTATTGACCCTCATGAGTGACAGGGTTAATGAAGGGTTTATGGGGGTCTATATTGACCCCCATGAGTGACAGGGTTAATTAAGGGTTGATGGGGCTCTGTATGGAGCCCCATGCGTCAGAGGGTATTTTTTATTTTTTATTACGTGTCCTTTAAGGACCTTTACGGTCCTTCAAGGACCCGTATCGCAGGAATTCAGAATTTTCATTGCAGCGGGGGTCATCGTGTGCGATCGGAACCCCCACTGCGAGGGTTAATGTGGGGTTAATGCAGGTTTCTGAGCTTATCTCGGATCTCTTCTTGGGTAAGTTGTACGTAGCTGGGCGGTCCGGGGTCGTGGAGCCTCGTTTTCCTTTTTTTTTAAGCGACCATTTTTTCTCTCGCTTATGGGATTTTTGTGTGTCTGTTTTCGGGAATTTGGACTTAAATTGAGGTGTAACTTCCCTTGCAGAGGTCCTGGGTACCCCCCCCCCATTGCTGTGGGTAAGCTTTTTATGTATTTTTTGTGGGTATTTATTGTGTTTTGACTGTTTTTAGGTGCGCGTGGTTCGCCTATTAAGGTCTTATTTTTTCGAGGCTCACCGGCAATGAGCACCTTTGGCGCACATTGCCTATGTACTACGGGTTTAATGGTGCCTGTGGCGCTCATCGCTTAGCTCGCAAAGCGTGATGACGATTCATAGTTTGACAACTATTATCACATATATAGTTGTGAACATGCGGGTTGTTGCTAACGCAAAGCGAGGGTCTCGCAAAGCGAGGGCCGCAGTTGCTGGCATGGAGCGCCAAAGGCGCTCCTTGCCAGCAACTGCGCACCTCGCTAAATTAACGGACTTACGACACAGAAATACAACACGCGTTACGACCCATTATGACCTCGCAAAAAACGTCCGAAACCCGCACACATGAAATCATGAAAAACACAATAAATACACACAACAAATACATAAAAAGCTTACCTACAGCAAGGGGGGCACCCAGGACCTCTGCAAGTGAAGTTACACCTCAATTTAACTCGAAATAAAAGAGTTTAGACACCCGAAAATCCTCTAAGCGAGAGAAAAAATGGCCGCCGAAAAAAACGAAAACGAGGCTACAGCAGTCTAAAGACGCAAAACACCACCAAACACCTACGGATTTTCTGATAAAGACGTACGAGATCCGAAAACAAGGACACAACCCGTGCGACCCGAAAACCAATAGAAACACAATAAATACACACAACAAACACATAAAAAGCTTCCCCACAGCAAGGGGGGGCACCCAGGACCTCTGCAAGGGAAGTTACACCTCCATTTAAGTCCAAATTTTGAAGTTTAGACACCCGAAAATCACCTAAGCGAGAGGACAAATGGCCTCCGAACAAAACGAAAACGAGGCTAAAGGACCCTAAACACGCAAAACACCACCAAACACCTACGGATTTCCCCAAAAAGTCGGACAACATCCGAAAACAAGGACGCTAAATCAGCCACAGCCGCATACCACACATTAGGCGCCATTTTAGAACACTAACTTATACAATCCGGAAGTACACAGCTACCCTAGCAGATTTGCCCCACGCACACACACTATTACACTGCACACATTCATCACGCTTACACAGCAGCTCCACAGCACTAATGCTGCAGCAACACCAACACAGATTGCCAGCTCTTCAACACAATGCTTCCTGCACATATACAATAGGTAAAGTATATTCATTACTTATTTTATTAATTATTGATTGCCATACCAAAAAAAAACACCGACGCTGCTCATAGCACACAAACAACCAAGAGCCTCGCAATGAGCGCCGAAGGATATTAAAACACCAACAAAATTATTTTTGCACGCAAACAACATTACCTGCCTTACAATCTTATTGCCGTCATTTTTTCACGGGCAAGTCGATAGTATGTGATATAGTTGTCAGCAGTGCGAGTTGGCAAAAGTTGTTGCTAATGCTGTGGCTCAAAGAGAGGGCCGCAGTTGCTGGCACGGAGCACCAAATGCGCTCCTTGCCAGCAACTGCAGACTTTAGGCCTGCAAAAGCGGACCCCCGCAAAGAGAGGGGCCGCATTTGCGGAGGTGGAGGCTCCCACCTTGACCGCAAAATTTACAGACTCAGCATCCACAAATACGAGCTGCGGGACTTACAAAATAAAACATTACGACCTCGCAAAAATCCAACCTTAGCGCCCGAAACCCAGTGGCGGCTGGTGACTTTTCAAGTTGGAGAGGCGACAGGGCGAAACATAGCCACTCCCCCTTTTTCAAACCACACCCATTTTTATAACTCCTCCCCCTGACATCATGATGACCTTTATAAGCCCCGCCCAATGACCTTATACTTGTAAAGCCCATTGAAATACATGATCACCAATGCAGAAATGTCAAGAAGTAAAGTAACAATGTGTTAAATTCATTGGTATACAATATAGATTGAAAAAACTCATGTGACAAGACTACAGCAATATCATAATTGCACCTATACGCATTAACAGAAAAATTAAAGGAGTGACACCTACCATTAGTCGGGTCTTCTTCTCAGGGTATTCACGTTCAGTAAGTTGACCAACGAGTAGAAACAAATCTGCAGCCACATAGGGTTTGCACCTGGGGTTGAAAGAAAACAAGCAAATCAATCAGACCATTCAAGAACAAAACCATACTTAAAAAACATTAAACGACCAAGTGGAACCATATAGGCCTCAAACATACCTTAGAAGACCAATCAGCACTGCATAGGCCCAAACCAGTGGATCTTGGGATTCAAAAAAACAACAACATTTAACTTCTGTTTAGACAACACAATAATCAATGTCAAACAAACACGTTGAATTAGCATATGGATAACCATATGAGCAGTAACGCCACGCCAAGGCTTCAACAATTGTTACTGACCATTCACACACCTTTCATAGCTCCTTCAATATGCACACCCACACACCATTCATACTTTACTTACCACTAGTTATTTTTGGTAGTGAGGTGGTGCCATTTCTGAGAACTTTACGTACCCTTGAAGGTGCCTCCAATTCCTTCAATCCAATGCATTTAACCGCTACAGGGCCATGGTGCTTTTTAATTACTTTTTTGATCCTCTTCAATGTGGAGAAGCATTTCTTTTTGGTTCTTTAGTAGTCTTCGTTGTTGTAAGCAGGATTCCTTATAGCTTCACTCACTCTGTTAAATTATGTAGATTAAATTGATGCTAAAGTTGCTGCAGAGCAACAGCACTTGTACAGACATGGAATTCTTGCTTCCCGTACACAAGTGACAGCTACCCTTGGAAGTGCCTCCAATTCCTTCAAACCACGCCAAGGCTTCAACAATTGTTACTGACCATGCACACACCTTTCATAGCTCCTTCCATATGCACACCCACACACCGTTCATACTTTACTTACCACTAGTTATGTTTGGTAGTGTGAGGTGGTGCTGCTTAACGCAGTTTATCTTTGCACACCTTGGGGGTATGCATTCTTCTTTGCTTCAATCACTTGTATTTTAATTTTGCACGGCGATCTTTCAAAGAACAAAACTTCTCAATGGTTTTTTCATTGAAGTCTGGGATCTCGGAAATCAGTTGCTTTTCAATTGAGAGCATCGCCAATGCATTCAACCGCTCCAGGGACATGGTGCTTCTTAAAAAGGTTTTTATCCTCTTCAATGTGGAGAAGCATCTTTCTGATTCTGCAGTGGTCATCGGTGTTGTAATCAGGATTCTTAAAATTTTTACTGTCTCTGTGAAATCATTCTGCAGATTAAATTGATGGAAAAGTTTGTGCAGAGCAACAGCACTTGTACAAGTATGAAAATCTGTCTTCCCATACAGAAGTGACAGCTCAGTGCGTAATTGTTCCTTCTTCAGTATTGGATATGCTTGCACGGTGTCTTCCAGAGCTTGGGTTGGAAAGCAAGTGTCATGGGTTTTATACAAGTCACTTTGAACAAGTTTGGCACTGACTAGGTGATTTGAAAATGAAAAACGTTCTTTTGCATAAACCACCACTATGTCACATACCTCTCTTGAAAGTTGTCTCAAGGTTGAGATCTCTGCACTCCGTCTGTTGACTGTTACATTGCTCGGCAAACTTACTTCTATCTCTTCAACAGAATTACGGATTTTCTGGATGCTAGCGACAAAGTCTTCTGTGACTTTTTTGATATAAACAGTATCCGTGTCTCGCTTCTGAAGCTGACTATAGAGGATGTCAACATGTGGCATTATTAAATTAAATAATTTAAGGAAGTAAAGGAACTCCCTGTCTTCCAGCATTCCAATGAAACCTGCGGCTTCACGTATAGATGTTTAGACATGCTTCAATTGTCTGGAAACACTCAAGTAGCGCATCTCTGTTCTCGTAGATCACGTTCACGGTCCTAACGTTGAAGTTCCATCGTGTCGGTGCACCTCTTGGAAGTCTTCTACCAACTACCTCATCCAGAACTCCAGTCCTTTTTGGAGAGCGTGAAAAAAAAGATGGTATGCCGCCTATGTTGGAAAAAAAAACTCGAACTCTTCCAATCCTTGAAACTGCTTTCTCCATTATTAGGTTCAGTTGGTGGGCATAGCAATGGACGTAGTGTGCGTTCGGGTACACGTCTTTTATTTTTCTTTGAACTCCTCCTTGATCTCCACGCATCACACTGGCACCATCGTAGCTTTGAGCTATGAGTTTCTTCTTGTCTTCTGGCTCTGGGAGAACAGTATTCAGTGTTTCCAGCACAACAGCAGCAATCGAGTCTGCATCCGTTGATTTCATTTCCGTGAAGCCAACAAATCTTTCCACCACTTGATGCTTCTTGTCAATGTAGCGATAGACTACAACGCACTGTGTCCTAGCGGAAATATCGGTTGTTTCATCCGCTTGGATTGCCACAAACTGGGCTTCCTTAAGCTCTTGGTGAATCACTTCCTTAATAACTTCATGCATGCAGTCCAGTAGCTCATTCTGCACGGTTTTGGACGTGCCCTTAAACACAGTTGCAGTCTTCAAATGCTGTTCCATTGCACTATCGATACTGCCAACCAAATCCACCAGGCCTCTAAACACTCCTGGATTTAGCGATGTTTCACTCTCGTCGTGTCCTCTTAATGCCAGTTCAAAAGCGCCACAAAAGCGAACATAATCAATTATCTTGGAAAGGATGTACCGGTTCTTAGCCACTTCTTCGTTGTGTTTTTGAATGCTGACTTGGTATCCTTGGTCCAGTTGAACAGCAATGTTCGCCTGTCCAAGCATCTCAAACCTGATCCTGTTATCCAAGTGAGCTTTAGAACTTTTGTGTTTCGCCAATTTATCAGCTAGATGTTTGACGTCAGTCACTCCAGTTTTGGTCCAAGCAGCGTCACCACCAAATAGGATGCATGGGAAACAATATAAGGACTTCCTAGAAATGCTTCCAGAAAGCCAGTCGTTCTTCTTGTACCATTCAGTATTGAAATTACGGATATATTGCTTCCCTCTATCTCTTGCGATTTGCTGCAGATTTATCTCTGGTTGGTCAGCTCCTAACCGTTTTACTTCCACCTTCTCCTCATAGGTTAGGGTGCCGAAAGGCTTCACAAGTAGAGAGACAATAGTATTCATTTCTGATACCAATAGAAGAAAGAGATCACGGTATATTAATTTATATTATGTCACAAAATTACTTTAAAATAACAGTGTGTTGATTTCATTGGTATACATTACAGATTGCAAACCCTCATGTGACAAGACTACATCAACATCAAATTTGCACCTATACGCATGGACAGAAAATTAAAGGCAATGATACTCACCTACGTTGACTCTCCTTCTCGGGGTATTCACGTCCAGTAAGTCAACCAACGAGTCCAAACAAATCTGCTTCCACAGATAGTTTGCACCTGGGGGGTGATAGAAAACAACAAAAAAAAACATTAGAGCATTTACGACCCAAACTGTAACTTTTAAAACCTTAAAAGAGCAAGTGTGACCATATAGGCCCCAAACGCACCTTAAAAACCTTAAATAACCAATTTTGACCATATAGGCCCCAACCGCACCTTAAAAACCTTAAATAACAAAGTGGGACCATATAGGCCCCAACTGCACCTTAAAAACCTTAAATAACAAAGTGGGACCATATAGGCCCCAACCGCACCTTAAAAACCTGAAATAACCAATTTTGACCATATAGGCCCCAACCGCACCTTAAAAACCTGAAATAACCAATTTTGACCATATAGGCCCCAACCGCACCTTAAAAACCCTAAATAACAAATTGGGACCATATAGGCCCCAACCGCACCTTAAAAACCTTCAATAATCAATTTTGACCATATAGGCCCCAACCGCACCTTAAAAACCTTAAATAACCAATTTTGACCATATAGGTCCCAACCGCACGTTAAAAACCTGAAATAACCAATTTTGTCCATATAGGCCCCAACCGCACCTTAAAAACCTTAAATAACCAATTTTGACCATATAGGCCCCAAGCGCACCTTAAAAACCCTAAATAACAAATTGGGACCATATAGGCCCCAACCGCACCTTAAAAACCTGAAATAACCAATTTTGACCATATAGGCCCCAACCGCACCTTAAAAACCCTAAATAACAAATTGGGACCATATAGGCCCCAACCGCACCTTAAAAACCTTAAATAACCAATTTTGACCATATAGGCCCCAACCACACCTTAAAAACCTTAAATAACAAAGTGGGACCATATAGGCCCCAACTGCACCTTAAAAACCTTAAATAACAAAGTGGGACCATATAGGCCCCAAACGCACCTTAAAAACCTGAAATAACCAATTTTGACCATATAGGCCCCAACCGCACCTTAAAAACCTTAAATAACCAATTTTGACCATATAGGCCCCAACCGCACCTTAAAAACCCTAAATAAAAATTGGGACCATATAGGCCCCAACCGCACCTTAAAAACCTTAAATAACCAATTTTGACCATATAGGCCCCAACCGCACCTTAAAAACCCTAAATAACAAATTGGGACCATATAGGCCCCAACCGCACCTTAAAAACCCTAAATAACAAATTGGGACCATATAGGCCCCAACCGCCCCTTAAAAACCTGAAATAACCAATTTTGACCATATAGGCCCCAACCGCACCTTAAAAACCTTAAATAACCAATTTTGACCATATAGGCCCCAACCGCACCTTTAAAACCCTAAATAACAAATTGGGACCATATAGGCCCCAACCGCACCTTAAAAACCTTCAATAACCAATTTTGACCATATAGGCCCCAACCGCACCTTAAAAACCTTAAATAACCAATTTTGACCATATAGGCCCCAACCGCACCTTAAAAACCTTAAATAACCAATTTTGACCATATAGGCCCCAACCGCACCTTAAAAACCTTAAATAAC
Organism: Discoglossus pictus; assembly: GCA_027410445.1. Lineage (NCBI taxonomy): Eukaryota > Metazoa > Chordata > Amphibia > Anura > Alytidae > Discoglossus > Discoglossus pictus. The sequence goes on from JAPZIH010001188.1 coordinate 37,835, forward strand.
CAATTTTGACCATATAGGCCCCAACCGCACCTTAAAAACCTTAAATAACCAATTTTGACCATATAGGCCCCAACCGCACCTTAAAAACCTTAAATAACCAATTTTGACCATATAGGCCCCAACCGCACCTTAAAAACCTGAAATAACCAATTTTGACCATATAGGCCCCAACCGCACCTTAAAAACCTGAAATAACCAATTTTGACCATATAGGCCCCAACCGCACCTTAAAAACCCTAAATAACAAATTGGGACCATATATGCCCCAACCGCACCTTAAAAACCTGAAATAATCAATTTTGACCATATAGGCCCCAACCGCACCTTAAAAACCTTAAATAACCAATTTTGACCATATAGGCCCCAACCGCACCTTAAAAACCTGAAATAACCAATTTTGTCCATATAGGCCCCAACCGCACCTTAAAAACCTTAAATAACCAATTTTGACCATATAGGCCCCAAGCGCACCTTAAAAACCCTAAATAACAAATTGGGACCATATAGGCCCCAACCGCACCTTAAAAACCTGAAATAACCAATTTTGACCATATAGGCCCCAACCGCACCTTAAAAACCCTAAATAACAAATTGGGACCATATAGGCCCCAACCGCACCTTAAAAACCTTAAATAATCAATTTTGACCATATAGGCCCCAACCACACCTTAAAAACCTTAAATAACAAAGTGGGACCATATAGGCCCCAAACGCACCTTAAAAACCTGAAATAACCAATTTTGACCATATAGGCCCCAACCGCACCTTAAAAACCTTAAATAACCAATTTTGACCATATAGGCCCCAACCGCACCTTAAAAACCCTAAATAAAAATTGGGACCATATAGGCCCCAACCGCACCTTAAAAACCTTAAATAACCAATTTTGACCATATAGGCCCCAACCGCACCTTAAAAACCCTAAATAACAAATTGGGACCATATAGGCCCCAACCGCACCTTAAAAACCCTAAATAACAAATTGGGACCATATAGGCCCCAACCGCCCCTTAAAAACCTGAAATAACCAATTTTGACCATATAGGCCCCAACCGCACCTTAAAAACCTTAAATAACCAATTTTGACCATATAGGCCCCAACCGCACCTTAAAAACCCTAAATAACAAATTGGGACCATATAGGCCCAAATTGTAAAAAAAAAATATATATATATATATATATATATATATATATCAATTGATATCAATATATCACAATAAATAAATATATATATATATATATATATATATATATCAATCAATATATCTATCAATCAATATATATATATATATATATATATATATTATATATATAAATATATATATAAATATATATATATATATATATCTCAATCAATATATCTATCAATCAATATATATATATATATATATATATATATATATATATATTATATATATATATATATATATATATATATATATTATATATATATATATATATAAATATATACAAATATATATATACGCATAAAAAAGACACATAAATATACATAAACATATACATAAAACAATATATATTAATTGATATTTATTATTTGATTAATTGATGTTCTTTATTACTTGTTATATTATATTGTTCATGCATTTCTTTTACACATTATTTTTTATACATATTACAGTGATATTTTTTGGCTATACATGTTACAGGATATTATCCTGTAACATGTATATCACATAAAATAGCCCTGTAATATGTATAATACATACAGGGTCACACAAGTTCACACTAACCTTTTTTTCCCTTACAGGCTTCCATACCTGCTTGCTGATTTGCTAATTTTTTAAAGACTCTCATTGGTTGAAATCGATGTCAATCAAAAATTTCAGCCAATCAGAGTCCTTCAAAAATTAGTATATAAAGCAGACCGTGGGAAAAAATCAATTAATCGCGGGACGGGCTCCTTGTAGGAGGAGCTCTGTTAGTTTGTTGTTTTTTTTTTTTTAGAGCGTCTGGTTTTTTTTGGTGGAGGCCTCTTTCAATGGGCCAGAATGGATGGATGGACAATGGCTTCAATCAAGATTGGATTCTTTGACCAGTGGCTTCAATCAACATTGGATTATTTGACCAGTGGCTTCAATCAACATTGGATTATTTATTTGACCAGTGGCTTCAATCAACATTGGATTATTTGACCAGTGGCTTCAATCAACATTGGATTATTTATTTGACCAGTGGCTTCAATCAACATTGGATTATTTATTTGACCAGTGGCTTCAATCAACATTGGATTATTTGACATGGGCTTCAATCAACATTGGATTATTTTCATGACTATATCCAGAGGACAGAAGGCCAACGCTGGAGGGGTCAATTTGACAGGTAAGTATGTGCTGTTGTTTATTTTATTTTTATTAATGTTTGTTTAAAGCTGTTTATTTTTGTAATAATAATGTGTTACTGTATTGTTTTTCCCTTACCTTATTTTTATTTTATCTTTAAAAGTGACAGGCACATGTACATGCCTGTTACTTCTAAAAATGGAATAAAAATAGAGGGGGGGGGTGCTAGGTAGGTAGTTGGATCAGGGTGGGGTCGGTCACGCTCAGGCGCCCATCGGTTGGTCGGTGACCGCGTAGGCCACGATCAGGGGTGGCACAGGCCTCATGGGGGTCAACATCCACCCCCATGTGGCCTGTGCAACCCCGCTAACCGCCCGAATACCCCGATCACCGTAATCGGGGTAATCGGGCAATGTCATAGCATAGGCCGCATCGGGGTGGTGGTGATCGGGCCTCGGGGGTGGCATAGGGCGGCGACATGGAGGTGATCAGGGGTGGCACAGGCCTCATCAAGGGGGTGATCCGATCACCCCCATGTGGGCCTGTGCCACCCAGCTCACCACCCGACTACCCCGATCCCGTTATCGGGGTAATCGGGCGGTGGCATGATGGCATCGCATAGGGCAGGCCTGATCGGGGGTGGCACAGGCCACATGGGGGTGATGGCTGGGGGTGGCACCAGGCATTGCAGGCCTAGGGTCGTCGGTGGTAGTTGGTGGGTGGCTGGGTAGGTGGCAGGCCAGGCAGGCATAGTGGGGTAACTGGTCACCCCTAACTTTTATTAGGGGCTACTAGGGGTTTGGTTTGGCCAGGGGCAGGTGCCAGGCAGGTAGACTTACTTTGTTAGGCAGGCAGCAGAGCAGATGTGAGTAGATTCAGCCAGGGAGGTCTCTCAGTCTCAGCGTGAGCAGGGTCAGGAAACAGAAAGGGGGAAGGGACAGGCAACTGGTGGTTTTATTGACTGTATCAGTCAATCAAAATGTAAACTCGAGGCCCTATTTGCTGGCGGGCGCTCAGGGCTAACGGTCTGGGTGGGTTTAGATTGTTCTCTTAGTAACTGTACAGCCTTCCATCATTGATTGGTCAATGATGGAAGACTGTCAGTCATTAATTGATACATTTATGACCGCCCATGCATATCGTCACTGTGATGGTGGGCGGCATGCATTAACGGTCAGGGGGCCAGGCCAGGACTCATTGAAGAGAAGAGAAGAGTCTAAAGGTTAGTGTACTAGTGTAATATGATCACACAGGGTGCAGGGGGCTATAATATAGATACACAGCATTAGTTAATGTAGCACAAGGGTTATCTTAAAGTGACAGTGTCCCTTTACTAACTTTACTTCATTTTAATACTGTATTGAGACTTGAATGATGATGTACACCTTATATTTAATTGTTTTTGGGTTTTACTAATACATTGTTGTATTTTTTTATTGCAGGGTGAAGAAAATATTTGGGGGGGCGTTTGCCCTGAAGCCCCAATGGACGGGCCGCCCCTGCCGAAACCCGAGCACATGAAAACATTAAAAACACAAAAAAATACACACAACAAACACATAAAAAGCTTATCCACAGCAAGGGGGTCACCCAGGACCTCTGAAAGCGAAGTTACACCTAAATTTAAGTAGAAATTCAAGAGTTTAGACACCCGAAAATCCCCTAAGCGAGAGTAAAAATGGCCGCCGAAAAAAAACGCAAACGAGGCTACAGGACCCTAAACGCGCAAAACAGCACCAAACACCTAGGAATTTTTCGAAAAAGCTGTATGAAGTCCAAGAACAAGGACGCGACATCAGCCACAGCCGCGTACCACACACATTAGGCGCCATTTTACAACACTAACTCACACAATGCGGAAGTACACAGCTACCCTAACGGATTTTCCTTGCGCACGCACATTTACTATTTACACTACACACTGCACACATTGCCAACACTTACACAGCAACTACACAACAGTGAAACGCACATTGTATGCTGCAGCAACATCAAAACAGATTGTCAGCTCTTCAACACAATGCTTCCTACATATATTACTTCAAAATAGGTAAAGTATATTAATTTATTAATTTATTAATTATTTCCAACGCTGCTCATACCACACAAACAACCAACAGCCTCACAATGAGCGCCAAAGGCGCTCAGTGCAAGGCTTGCAATGAGCACCGAAGGATCTCGGAACACCAACAAAATTATTGTCGCAACCAAACACCATTACCTGCTTTACAATCTTATTGCCGTCATTTTTTGGCGGGCAAGTCGCTAGTGTATATATGTATACTAGCGACTTGCCCGACAAAAAATTACGGCAATGAGATGTGTATGTTTGGAAAGTTGTTTAATTATTAATATCGGTATTTGACATTTCAGGAACCGTTTCTAAAAAATGACGGTCAATAAAAGAAAGTGTTGAAATGCTGTTTGTCACACAATGTGAGTGTACTGTGTGCCTCAAGTAACTAAATTCCTCAAAAAGCAGAAATCTACATGACATAAAATAATAAAAATTAAAATCACCAAAAAAAAAAAATGTACATTACAGAACCCAAAAAAGAAACCTAAGTGACCAAAAATAAAAAGAGGAACATTACAGAAAATAAAAAAATACATTACAACCTTCCGTCAGTACAAAATGTTTTAAAAAATTACACACCTGAAAATGAAATACATATAGTACATACATATAATACAATACAACACAATTAAATAAAATACAATAGAACCCTATATAATATACATGCCACTATCTAATATACATGCCACTATCTACTATACATGCCACTTTGTAATAGAAAATGCCACTATCTAATATATATGCCACTATATAATGTAATATACATCCCACTATGTAATATACAATACTATCTAATAATTCATCCGCCTATCTATGTAATATACAATACATGCTATATATATATATATATATATATATATATATAGCTACCCTAATTGTAAGGTACAATAAAATAATTAAGACCACTTACCTTTGAGATGTTTCTTCAGATCAGCAACCTACAGTAAAATCTAAGTGACCAAAAATAAAAAAAGGAACATTACAGAAAATAAAAAACTACATTACAACCTCCCATCAGTACAAAATGTTTTAAAAATGTACACACCTGAAAATGAAATACATATAGTACATACATATAATACAATACAACACAATTAAATAAAATAAAATACAATACATTTAAATAAAATACAATAGAACCCTATGTAATATACATGCCACTATTTACTATACATGCCACTATCTACTATACATGCCACTATCACATATATAGTTGTGAGCGTACGAGTTGTTGCTAACGCTGCGGCCTCGCGTAGCGAGCTGCGGCCCTCGCGAAGCGAGGGCAGTGGCCGAGGGTCTCAGTTGCTGGCATGGAGCGCCGAAGGCGCTCCATGCCAGCACCTGAGGACCTCGCAAAGCGAGGGCCGCAGTTGCTGGCATGGCGCTCCATGCCAGCAACTGCGACCCTCGCAAACTTCACGTCGCAAACCAAACAGCACGACACACACATTACGACACTCGCAAACAACATACGACACACGTTCACACACATTACGGCCTCGCAACACTCGGACGCAACTCGCGAACATTACAAAATGTAAAACACAATACATACACACAGCACATACATAAAAACCTTACCTACACCAAGAGGGAGCACCCAGGACCTCAAAAATACAACTTACACCTCGATTTTACTCGAAATAAAACAGTTTAGAGACTAAAAAAAAATCTAAGCGAGAGAAAAAATGGCCGCCGAACAAAACGAAAACGAGGCTACAGCACTCTAAACTCGCAAAACACCACAAGAAACTCGCAAAACACCACAACAAACTCGCAAAACGCAACAAACGACCTACGGATATTCATACCACACAGTGCACACATTCAGCATGCTTACACAGCAGCTCCACACCACTAATGCTGCAGCAACATCAACACAGATTGCCAGCTCTTCAGCACAATGCTTCAAAATAGGTACAGTATATTCATTTAGTAATGTATTACATATTTCATTATTATACACCAAACAGCATTAGCTACCTTACAATTTCATTGCCGTCATTTTTTGACGGGCAATTCGCTAGTGTAATATAAATGCCACTAGCTAATATACATGCCACTATGTAATATACATGCCACTATATAATTTAATATACATCCCACTATGTAATATACAATACTATCTAATAATACATGCCCCTATCTATGTAATATACAATACATGCTATCTATATATATACTAGCGACTTGCCCGTAAAAAAATGACGGTCAATAAAAATTAAATGTTCTGACATTTGTTTGCAACACAAAATGACTCTACATTTGTCTTATTTTTTTTTTCTTAAAATAAATACCCATTATTTTTTTTAACTTTTTTTTTTTAACTTTCAACTTATATTTTACCAACAGTTTTTTTTTTCTCAATCTTCAGTCTTTTAATTGTGATATATATAATAACAATATAATAATGTCTTCCTTTTTATGCATACATATTGTAAAGTCTAACATGAAACTTTGTAACATGCAACTTGTATATTAAACATTCGTTCAACATTTTTTTTAACAATACTAACACTTTTCAATACATATTTATCACTGAGTAACTGCGGACTCTATTAACTTAGAGTAAGTGAATTTTTTTAACAATAACATGCTTTTTGTCATTTGTAACTTTTTTGTTAAACTCCTTTTAAACTAAATTTGCATTGAATCCAGAGGAAGGCAAACAATAACAAAGGCTGGAAATCTGTGTTAATGCGTAAATCTGTAATTGCGTTTCGTAAAATGTACTCGCTACTGTCTTTTTTTACTCATTGTGCGGTTATTGCGCATCCTTTGTCTCGTCTTTTTTGTGCACATACGTCTGTGGCTGTGTTTTACGCAGTTCGTAGTAGTATAGCCTCACTTTCATTTTTTTCGGCGGCCATTTTTTTCTCGCTTAGCCGATTTTCGATCTTTGTAACTCATCTAAATCGATGTAAATTGGAGTTCCAACTCACTCCCAGACGTCCTGCCTGGTTCCCCATGCTCTAAGTGACCTTTTTTTTTTTTTTTTTTGTGTATTTAGTGTTTTTTTTAATTGTTTTGGTTCCTCCGCTTATCTCGTAATTTTTTCATCTCGTATTTTTTTTCTAAGTCCTGAGTCTTGTGTAAAAAAGTGCTACGGCTTAACGGCTCGCCTCGCTACGTGAGGCTCGCCTGCGGCACTCATTGCCAAAGTGCTACGGTTTAACAGCTCGCCTCGCTATGCGAGGCTCGCCTGCAATGAGCGCCTGCGGCGCTCATTGCCAAAGTGCTACAGTTTAGCTGCTCGCCTCGCTGACTCATCGCGGCTCATCGCTAAGTCGTACGCACCGCGCAACACAGCGTGACGACGAATCGTAGTTGGACAATTATAATATGTGATATAGCTACCCTTATTGTAAGGTACAATAAAATAATTAAGACCACTTACCTTTGAGATGTTTCTTCAGATCAGCAACCTACAGTAAAAAAGATTCCAAAAATTAATACAACACGTTTACATGAAGTACCTAAACATTCTAAACATTGTAAACATTCTAAACATTCTAAATATTGTAAATATTATAGTCACCTTTCCAGCATGTCCCGTTCCAGCATGTCACGTCCTCCATGTTCCGTCCGCCATGTTCCGTCGGCTATCTTTGCGTGTTGTCCGGCGGTACTCCTGTAAAAAAAAAACATTACATTAGTAAACATATACAGCAAAGTAAAATAAACACAGTCTACATTATACTTACCTTTCAGCGATGTCTCCGGCCTCCTCGTCTTCTCCGGAAGCATCCGCGCCTTTAAAGAAAAAAACGACACACATCTCCGACGCTAATGACCTTCCTGTGGAGTGTTCCAGAGTAAAATTGACAATGGCGGCTTCTGATTGGCTGAAAAGGCTGTCTATCAAATTCAGCCAATGAGAAGACCCCATTTGTGAACCAATGAAAAAAGTATACACCCCAAAATACAACGCTGATTGGATAACACACCTTTCAATCTTTATTTGAACCAATCCTAAGTCTTTATTGCCATCAGCCAATCCCAATGGAATATACCCCCACGTACTGATTGGTGAAGACATCTGCGCCTTCCCATTGGCTGTAATATTGATTGATTTTAACAGTAGACAATGAGAATGCGCAAATCCTTCACCAATCAGTACGAGAGGGTGTATTCCATTGTGATTGGCTATTGTCAGTGCAACCAGAATGCGCAGAGGTTCCAACCAATCACCCTGCGCCTTGTGATTGGTTTAAATAAAGATTGATAGGTGCATTATCCAATCAGAGTGGGATTTTAGGCTGTATCCCTTTCTGATTGACTCACACATTGGCGCCTCCTGATTGGGTGAATTTGATAGACAGCGTTTTCAACCAATCAGAAGGCGCCATTGCTTATTTTCTTCCGGAAAATTCTCCTGGGGCCTCATTAGCGTCAGGGATGTCCGGGAGTGCGGATGTAAGTATATATATATATATATATATATTTTTTTTTTTTATTTTTTTTTACAGGGCGTGGCAGAAGAGGATCCGGAGGAGGCCGGAGACATCGCGGGAAGGTAAGTATAATGTAGATTATGTTTATTTTATTTTGATGTATGTGTATTAATGTTGTGTTTTTTTTAACAGGTGCCGCGGCGGAGCAGGATTGAAAGAATGCCGGACGTGACATGGCGGAAAGGTGAGTAGAATATTTATAATGCATAGAATGTATATAATGTATATAATGTATAGAATGTATAGAATATCTATAATGTTTATTTTATAAGTGTAAAGGTGTTGCACTAATTTGTTGTAATTTTTTTTTCGTAGGTAGCTGATCGCAATGGACATCTGCAAAGGTAAGTGGTCTTAATTATTTTATTTTAGCTTAGACTTAGATTAGTTAATATATAGATAGCATTTATTGTATGTTAGCTAGGGGTATGCTTTTTATATAGATAGGATAGGATGGATTGTATATTAAATTGTGTTATTTATTTAGATAGATTGGGTATGTATTATTATATAGATAGAATGTATATTAGATTATGGTATTTATTTAGATAGATTGGGAATGTATTATTATATAGATAGGATGTATATTAGATTATGGTATTTATTTAGATAGATTGGGAATGTATTATTATATAGATAGGATGTATATTAGATTATGCTATTTATTTAGATAGATTGTGTAATGTATATTAGATAGTGGTGTATTGTATTGTAATTGTATGTAATTGTATTGTAATTGTATGTATTTGTATTGTATGTATTTGTATTATATGTATTTCCTTTTCAGGTGTGTATTTTTTTTTCTGTAGTGAGGGGGGGGGGATGTAATGTTTTTTTTTATGTAATGTAGTTTATTTTTTTTGTGAGTTACTTTTTTATTTTATGTAATGTAGAATTTTCTTTGTGACTTTAGGCTTTTTTCTTTTCTGCAATTAGAGTGGTGGGGGTTAATAGGGGGTAGGTAGTGTAGATGTTAATAGGTTAGTGTAGAGGGTGTTTAGTTGATCTTGAATGTTTTATTGGGGGTGGTATAGTGCAGTATAGTGTTAATATTTGAGGACCATCATGGCACTTATGTGGTTAATGTAGTGTTGTAATAGGCCCATAATGGTGTTAATATACCCTTATGGGACTGATGGGGTTAAATAGAGGCTTATGGGGGTCTGTATTGACCCCCATTAGAGTGGTGGGGGTTAATAGGGGGTAGGTAGTGTTGATGTTAATAGGTTAGTGTAGAGGGTGTTTAGTTGATATTTAATGTTTTATTGGGGGTGGTATAGTTTTTATACTTAGTGTCATGATGGTCCTTGAGGTTAATGTAGTGTTGTAACAGGCCCATAATGGTGTTAATATACCCTTATGGGACTGATGGGGTTAAATAGAGGCTTATGGGGGTCTGTATTGCCCCCCATAAGTGACAGGGTTAATGAAGGGCTTATGGGGGTCTGTATTGACCCCCATGAGTGACAGGCTTAATGAAGGGCTTATGGAGGTCTCTATTGACCCCCATGAGTGACAGGGTTAATGAGGGTTTTATGGGGGTCTGTATTGACCCCCATGATTGACAGGGTGGCACTGTATTTTTTTTTCTTTTACAACGGGTCCTTTAAGGACCTTTACGGTCCTTTAAGGACCTGTAACGCGGGAATTTTGAATTTTGATCGTGTGCAATCGGGACCCCCACTGCGATGGTTAATGTGGGGTTAATGCAGGGCTCGGAGCTTATCTCGGATGCCTTGTGGTTAATCCGGGTTTCCGATCTTATCTCGGATCCCTTCTTGGGTAAGTTGGAGGTGGCTGACCGGTCCTGGGTCTTTGAGCCTCGTTTTCATTTTTTTTGGCGGCCATTTTTTCTCTCGCTTAGGGGATTTTTGTGTGCTTGAACTCGGGAATTTGGACTTGAATGGAGGTGCAACTTCACTTTCAGATGTCCTGGGTGCCCCCCCCCCCCCCCCCCCCCCCTTGCTATGAATAAGCTTTTTATGTGGTTTTTGTGAGTATTTGGTGTGTTTTCACTGTTTGTAGTGGCGCGCGGGTCGGCCGTTATAGTGGGATTCTTAGTGCGTGTCGTTGTCTGTTACATTAAGGTTGCCTCATTTCCTAAGTGCTCGGCGCTCCATGCCAGCAACTGAGGCCCTCGTCCGCGGTGTGTGTGTGTGTGTGTAACCGGTGTGAGGCGCCTTTGAGATTTTTTGTTTTTAAAAGTCGTGTTTGTATGTGTTAACACAGCCGACGTTGGAGCCTCCACCTCCGCAAATGCGGACCCGCAAGCGTTGGCAACAACTACCATGCTCACAACTATATATGTGATAGATATATACATATATATATATATATATATATATATTTATATGTATGTACATATACACACACATTAGTAACTTCGTTAATTCAAATCTAAAAAGAGAGGATCACAGTTGAGATCTTTTGTTGGAAATCTGGTGGAGCGTTGCTCACAAACTTACAGTTTATCGCCACCTAGTGGTCTGAGATTATAATGCGCAAGTGGGAATATCAGACGGTTCTACAATGGGTTAACATTAGAATGTGGAGGTATTGGAGTGGGTACTTGTGTTTACAATGTGAGTCTGGGGTATTGAGAGAAGGGGTGTTTAGAAGAGTGAGTGGGGAAGGTTTGAATAATGGTTTCTAAAGCTGGTGAGTTTGTAGTGATGACTAAAAATGAGATATATTTGATGAGATACAAGTGATTTCAATAAAGAAAGATGAACCAGGAAGAGGTGGGAGAGGGGCTGATAGGAGAGGGGCGAGAGAGAGAGGGCGAGAGTGAGACAGAGAGACAGAGAGAGAGACAGAGAGACAGAGAGACAGAGATACAGAGACAGACCCCTCATGCCATATACACTTAAAATTACCAGTTAACAACACCCCAAACCCTTATAACCAAACACTTCCCTGTATAATTGTGGTAAGTGTGTAACTAATCAAAATTATGGCCAACAACCCATACAGTCAAGCATACAAAAAAATAGCCCAGGTTGAAAAAGAACAACAGCAACATGCTGAAATACATCAATTGCCAATGCCAAGAGTAAATATGGTTTTTAAAGAGATCGCAATACTGATCAAAGACGGTATAATTTACCAACAGTAAATGAGGTTGCCATGGTCTTTAAAAATGAGAATGGTGAACCACCTTTTTAGCGGAATATTAGAATATATCCATGCAATGAAGACCAACCTTTTATAAACATAAATATAATAAGTTGTAATTTGGATCCAATGATATATCCCATTTTCTTTCCAAATGGTGAGCCAGGATGAGAACCAAAATTACAATTGCAAAGTTATCCCAATAGTAAAGTTTGTGTTAGAAGCAATATTTCTATGCTGGAATATAAAGTGTCACAAACTGCTATTCGGGATCAATTTTATGTGGGGGCAAACTCAAAACAAGTCGAAGCAAATAATCTAAATGTTTTAAAATTTTAACAAAACAAGCTTTCCATAGAACAATATTGTGGATTGATGGATTATGTCGTTGAATTGGCTACCAACAGAGACATTCCAGATGGAAGAGCAATCATTTTGCCATCCCCTTTCCAAGGATCTCCTCACAATATGCGAGAAAGATATAATGATGCCATGGCTATTGTCACAAAATTTGGAAAACCGGATTTATTCATTACATTCACCAGTAATCCACAATGGCCAGAGATCAAGGAAAATTTGAATCTGGGACAAAATAATTCTGACCGACCAGATTTACTGGCAAGAGTTTTCAAAAACAAACTTAATTTATTAATACATGATATAACTAAAGCACAGTTATTTGAAAAATGTGTGGCTTTTGTTTATACCATTGAATTTAAAAAAAGAGGCCTGCCACATGCACACATACTTTTAATCCTGCAGGAAAAAATATAAATTAAATAATACAGAGATAGTGGATTCAGTAATTACTGCTGAATTTCCACATCCACAAAAATATTTAAAACTTTATGAGATTGTAACACACAGAATGATTAACGGGCCATGTGGAGATATCAATCCAAATTCACCATGTATGGAAAATAAAAAAATGTACAAAAGAGTTTCCAAAACATTTTCAAATGCAAACGTATGCTAACTGTGATGGATACCCTTTGTATAAAAGAAGACAAGGACAAACAGCTATTATCCATGGCCAAAAGGTCGATAATAGATATGTAGTTCCATACAATCCACATTTGCTGATGAAGTACAATGCACACATAAATGTGGAAGCTTGAACTTCTATAAATCTATCAAATATGTATATAAATATATATACAAAGAATATGATGCAGCAACTGTTGTTGTGCAAGGTGCACAAAACGAAAAGGAAAATCCAATTTTACATGACAAACTTTGATGTTATTTAGATGCTCGCTATGTCAGTCCTCCAGAAGCAATGTGGTGTCTTTTGAATTTGAGATGCATGATCGGTCACATGCTGTGTATTGATTCGCTGTACATTTGTCACAAAGTTAGTTTGTTTGCTTTACTGCAGGCAATGAAAGAACTGCCTTAGCCCAAAGTGAACATCGAGAAACAACAATTACTGCTTGGTTTCAATTAAACTGCCAGGACACGGAGGTCAGATAATTTTTATACATCGAGATTCCATATAACTATGTATTTGTAAATGGCCAATGGCGACAACGAAAAAGAGATACTCATAAAATTATCCAACAAATTTATACCGTCAGCCCAAGAGACATTGAACATTTCAGTTTAAGATTACTTCTTTTACATGTTCCAGGTGCACAAAGTTATGAACATTTATACACAGTGAATGACATAGTTTATGATACTTTCCTATTAGCTGCAAGACATCAAAACTTAATTGCAGATGATACAGAATGGGAGAGGTGTCTGGAAGAAGCAGCACTGTCAAATGCCAAAGCAAATAAGAAAACAATTGACATTCATTTGCATCTTTTGCAATGTACCTGATGCATTTGCTCTATGGGAAACATTTAAATTAAACATGTGTGAAGACTTCTTGAAACGTTACAATGAGCCCATTGAAAGCATTAATGTAAATCCAAGAAATATTTCTTGATCATGGATTATATTGTGCAAGTTTTAATTTGCTTGATCGAGGACTTATAGATGACATCAACTTTGATTACTATGACACTGAGCTTCAACAACAAAAAACACAAGAAAAACTGGCAACTTTAAATACTTTACAATTGCAAGCATTTAATGCCATCACAAATGCTACAGATGATGAAATGGTCAAAGATCGTTATTTCTATCTAAATGGCCCTGGTGGATCAGGAAAAACTTATCTGTACAATTGTTTGATGTTTTACATTCAAGCACAGCCCTCTCCTATAAGATTATCTAGTCCTATCCTATAAGGTTGTCCAGTCCTATCCTATAGGGTTTTCTAGTTCTCGCATAAGATGGTCTAGCCCTCTCCTATAAGATTATCTAGTCCTATCCTATAAGGTTGTCCAGTCCTATCCTATAGGGCTTTCTAGTTCTCGCATAAGATTGTCTAGCCCTCTTCTATAATATTATCTAGTGCTATCCTATAAGGTTGTCCAGTCCTATCCTATAGGGCTTTCTGGTTCTCGCATAAGATGGTCTAGCCCTCTCCTATAAGATTATCTAGTCCTATCCTATAAGGTTGTCCAGTCCTATCCTATAGGGCTTTCTAGTTCTCGCATAAGATTGTCTAGCCCTCTTCTATAACATTGATTTAGCCTTCTCCTATAATATAGTCTTGACTTTTCATAAATTATTTTCTAGTTCTCCCCTATAAAATTGTATAATCCTATAAAGATGTATAATCCAGTCTTAAAAAGTTCTCTAATCGTCTCCTATAAGACACATTTTCTTATGTTGATTGTTTATCGTTCCTTTGGTGACCAACAATGGCCTCCCTGACTGTGTTTAACTTCCTTGTTGTCGCACAATAAATTGTATTATTCTACACAACAATTACTATTTAGCTGCAGGCCCCGGGTGGGTCAGAAATCAGACGCCGGGCAAACGCTCACCTGAATGGGAAACAAGCTTAGTGACCAGCTGCCTAACACTGACGCATATAAATGAATTGAGGAATATTTACTAAGCTATCACAGAGGCTGTGGAGCTGCCATGATGTGTTGGGATGGGATGTGAAGGCAATTTGCCTTCTAAGAAAATACACAATGAATACAGAGATACTGTACATATAAAAGCTGTGATGCTTAACACATTTTCCTCATTAGCAGAAGTAAAGGTATTGTATTAATTACAAGCACACATATACCAAACCCTAACGACGGAGCTAGTGAATGGAGGGCCCCAGTGCAAAAAAATTATCCCTGGGCCCCCTTCTTAGTGCCATATATTTATAAATATTGTACTTTAAATACATTTTAAACACACATATAACACCCCAGTACATATCTGAATATTCAAAGGCTCACTACTGCATAGATATATCTACCCCTGTCCAATCACTTTGAACCTTAGTAAATATGTCCCTGTGTCTCAATAGATTTAGTTTCAGATCATTAATTTAACAGATCAAAAAACATTTTTTTAAAACAAGCTCTAGACAAACATTTCCTCCCCACAAAATATTTTTTATTTTATTTAAATAATAATATCTGAATAACGAGAACAGGCTAATAATACAGATAAGGGGAGGAGGGAGAAGGGGAGACGTTGTGTTATATTTCCGAGTTTCCTGACTTGTTCGTTTGACTCATAGTTCCCATGGACTCATATGCAGTTGTGATGTCTAAACCATCCATGAATTTGTCAGATCTAATCCATATACAACCCAATGTTTCATATAAGCAAATTTTATTTAAGTTGTGACTAATCAGCAACAGGTTATTGGGCAAACTCATAATAATGTACCATAAATATTATTATATTACTTTAATGAAAACAACTAGAAAACCAATGTCAGCAACCAAAGGCTAAGAGTGGGTTACTAGTAATGTTGTTGGGAGCCCCTCTGTATTAGTTCTAGTTATATTGTTGGGAGCCCTCTGTATTAGCTCTAGTTATGTTGTTGGGAGCTCCTCTGTATTAGCTCTAGTTATATTGTTGGGAGCCCTCTGTATTAGCTCTAGTTATGTTGTTGGGAGCCCCTCTGTATTAGCTCTAGGTATGCTGCTGGGAGCCCCTCTGTATTAGCTCTAGTTATGTTGT
>JAPZIH010001189.1:0-53787 GCA_027410445.1 Discoglossus pictus
CCCCTGGGCTCCCTCCTTAGAGTTTGGTACTGAAGTAGTCACCGACCCGTCCCTGCAGGTATACCGGGATAGGGTTACACAAAATCAGGCATGGTTGGAGGGAGAAAGATACACTTGGGAGAAAGGATTATTGTATAGATATGCTGAGAAGGTAGTAGCAGGATCTGTACCAGTGACCTTCACACAATTAGTCGTGCCCCGAAAGTACAGGCAAGAATTACTACGTATTGCCCATGACATCCCTTTATCAGGACATCTAGGCATCAATAGGACGAAGCATCGTTTGACCCAAAACTTCTTTTGGCCAGGGGTCGCCAAAGATATTCAGCAGTATTGCCAAACTTGTGACACATGCCAGAGAGTAGGGAAGAGAGGGGACCGGTACAAGGCAAAAATGCACTCCCTACCCATAATAGAGGAACCCTTCAGCAGAGTGGCAGTAGATATAATCAGACCCCTAGCAAATCCCAGCCCGTCAGGGAAGAAGTATATATTAACAGTAGTAGACTATGCCACCCGGTACACAGAGGCCGTATCCCTAACTAATATCCATGCGGAGACTATAGTAGATGCCCTAATCCAGATATTCTCCAGAATGGGGTTCCCCAAAGAGATTATCTCAGATCGGGGTACCCAATTCACAGCCGAAGTCACTCATCAGTTATGGAGAACATGTGGGGTAAAACCTATTGTAAACTCAGCTTATCACCCCCAGTCCAATGTGGCTCTGTGAACGGTTCAACGGAACCTTAAAGCAAATGCTCCGTACCTTCATGGATACCCAGATGGACTGGGAAAGGTTTCTTCCCCATCTGCTCTTCGCATACCGAGAGGTACCCCATGAGTCAACGGGGTTCTCGCCATTCAAATTACTATTCAGAAGGAGAGTGCTGGGTCCCTTAGACCTCATTAGGGAACACTGGGAGGGAACGGTCACCAGTAACGGTACCCCTATCATCCCATATGTACTAGAGTTCAGGGAACGCTTGGAGACCCTAATCCAGACGGTACGGTCTAATCTCCAGGCGGCCCAGCAACGACAGCGCAGATGGTACGATAGCGGAGCCAGAGACCGCAGTTTTCAAATAGGACAAAAGGTGTTAATC
This sequence comes from Discoglossus pictus, assembly GCA_027410445.1. Taxonomy (NCBI): domain Eukaryota; kingdom Metazoa; phylum Chordata; class Amphibia; order Anura; family Alytidae; genus Discoglossus; species Discoglossus pictus. Next base: position 1,107 of record JAPZIH010001189.1, read on the forward strand.
TCGAAGCCAGTCCAAAATGACAAACTGCAGGCCTCCTGGCAAGGCCCTTATAAGGTGGTGGAACAGGTATGTGACACCACCTATATAATTGCCCCATGTACAGGAGCAGGCGGTAGACGCATGCTCCACGTTAACATGCTGAAACCCTATCATGAGCCGACCGAAGAAGTAACTGCCATATGTGCCTCAGCCGCCGAGGACCCGGATAATCTACCCCTACCAGACCTATTAGCCCAAGGGGGGGCCAACACCGAATTAGGGGAAGTACAGCTAGGAGACAGGCTGAGCACTAGAGAGCGAGCTCAAATACTAGAGCTGATCCGGGAAAAAGGGGATACCTTCTCCAACCAGCCCGCAGGGTAGAAACCCCAAAGCTACACCCTCTTCGACAGATCCCCTACTGCATACCCCTAATCCGTAAAAGATCATATGCGGAAGGAGATTGACGAAATGTTACAACTAGGAGTGATAGAACACTTAGATAGCCCATGGGCCTCTCCGGTAGTGCTGGTACCGAAGCGGGAAGGAACCACCCGCTTCTGCGTCGACTACCGGAAACTTAATGATAAAACCATTTCAGATGCCTATCCCATTCCCCGAATCGATGAGCTCTTAGATAAAATCGCCAGGGGCCAGTACCTCACCACAATAGACTTGTGCAAAGGGTACTGGCAGATCCCACTAGCCGAGGATTCGCCACCCCGTTTGGGCTATACCAATTCAAGTTGATGCCATTCGGGATGAAGAATGCGCCGGCTACATTTCAGCGGATGGTGGACCGGTTACTGGACGGATCCCAGCAGTATGCTTGCGCCCATTTAGATGACATAGCAATCTTTAGCAACTCCTGTAACGAGCACTTGACCCATATAGGAGCCATCCTCGACCGCATCAGGGAGGCAGGTCTCACGTTAAAACCCAGCAAGTGCCACGTAGGGATAGCCGAAGTGCGGTACTTAGGCCACAGGGTGGGTAGTGGGCAGCAAAAACCAGAACCCGCTAAGATAGAGGCCGTAGCTAAGTGGCCAACCCCTCGCACGAAAACTCAGGTTTTAGCTTTTCTAGGGACCGCTGGGTATTACCGTAAATTTGTACCTGATTATAGTGCCCTAGCCAAGCCCCTTACTGACCTCACCAAAAAGAACTTAGCCAAAGTAGTGATCTGGAGCACAGAGTGTGAGAAGGCATTCCAAGAACTGAAAACTGCCCTAATTCATGCCCCTGTACTGGCCGCTCCTGATCCAACTAAATGCTTTCTCGTTCATACAGATGCTTCTATGTTTGGATTGGGAGCAGTGCTGAGCCAAGTTGGGGCCGATGGCGGCGAGCATCCGGTCGCTTACTTAAGTCGGAAACTACAGACTGCCATAAGTACTTAATAATCCCCTCACTCATGGGGGTCAAAACAGACCCCATAAATCCCTAATTAACCCTGTCACTCATGGGGGTCAATGCAGACCCCCATAAGCACTTACTGAACCCGTTAACTCAAGGGGTTCAATCCAGACCCCATAAACACTTAATTAACCCTGTCCCGCATGGGGGTCAATACAGACCTCTATAAGCACTTAATTAAACCCCTCACTCATGGGGGTAAATACAGACCCCCATAAGCACTTAATTACCCGTTCACTCTTGGGGGTCAATTCAGACCCCCATAAACCATTAATTAACCATGTCACTCTTGGGGGTCAATCCAGACCCCCATAAACCAATAATTAACCATGTCACTCATGGGGGTCAATACAGACCAACATAAGCACTTAATTAACCCAGTGACTCGTGGGGGTTAATACAGAACCCATAAATGCCTAATTAACCCTGTCACTCATGGAGGTCAATACAGACCCCCATAAGCACTTAATTAACACGGTCACTCATGGGGGGCAATCTAGACCCTAATAAACCCTAATTAACAACATCACTCGTGGGGGTCAATACAGAGCCCCAGAAGCACTTAATTAACCCCCGCACTCATGGGGGTCAATACAGACCCCATAAATCCCTTATTAACCCTGTCATTCATGTGGGTCAATACAGACCTCCATAAGCATATAATTATTCCGGTCACTCATGGGGGTCAATCGAGACCCCCATAAACCCTTAATTAACCCTGTAACTCATGGGGGTGAATACAGACTCCCATAAGAACTTAATTAACCTGGTCACTCATGGGGGTCAATCCAAACCCCTATAAACCCTTAATTTACCCTGTCACTCATGGGGGTGAATACAGACCCCATAAGCACTTAATTCACCCTGTCACTAATGGGGGTCAATACAGACCCCCCCAAAGCACTTAATTAACCCGGTCACTCATGGGGTTCAATCCAGACCCTCATAAACCTTAATTAACCACATCATTCACGGGGGTCAATACAGACCCCCATTAGCACTTAATTAACCCCCTCACTGATGGGGGTCAATACAGACCCCATAAATCCCTAATTAACCTTGTCACTCATGGGGGTCAATACAGACCCCCATAAGCTCTTACTGAACCCGGTTACTCATGGGGGTCAATCCAAACCGCCATAAACCCTTAATTAACCCTGGCACGCATGGATGTCAATACAGACCCATATAAGTTCTTTATTAACCCCGTCACTCATGGGTGTCAATACAGACCCACTTATGTACTTAATTAACCCTGTCACTCATGGGGGTCAATACAATCCCCCACAAGCACTTAATTAACCCTGTTACTCATGGGGGTCAATACAGACACCCATAAACCCCTAATTAACCCTGTCACTTATGGGGTTCAATACAGACCCCCATAAGCACTTAATTAACCCTGTAACTCATAGGGTTCAATACAAACCCCCATAAGCACTTAATTAACTCTGTCATGCATGGGGGTCAAAACAGACCCCCATAAGCACTTAAATAACCCTTTCCCGCATGGGGGTCAATACAGACCCCATAAGTACTTAATAATCCCCTCACTCATAGGGGTCAAAACAGACCCCATAAATCCCTAATTAACCATGTCACTCATGGGGTCAATACAGACTCGCATAAGCACTTACTGAACCCGTTAACTCAAGGGGTTTAATCCAGACCCCATAAACCCTTAATTAACCCTGTCCTGCATGGTGGTCAATACAGACCTCTATAAGCACTTAATTAAACCCCTCACTCATGGGGGGAAATACAGACCCCTATAAGCACTTAATCACCCGGTCACTCTTGGGGGTCAATCCAGACCACCATAAACCATTAATTAACCCTGTCACTCTTGGGGGTCAATCCAGACCACCATAAACCATTAATTAACCCTGTCACTCTTGGGGGTCAATCCAGACCCCCATAAACCATTAATTAACCAAGTCACTCATGGGGGTCAATACAGACCCCCATAAGCACTTAATTAACCCAGTTACTCATGGGGTCAATACAGACCCCATAAATGCCTAATTAACCCTGTCACTCATGGGGGTCAATACAGACCCCCATAAGCACTTAATTAACCCGGTCACTCATGGGGGGCAATTCAGACCCTCATAAACCCTAATTAACAATGTCAATCACGGGGGTCAATACAGACCCCCAGAAGCACTTAATTAACCCCCACACTCATGGGGGGTCAATACAGACCCCATACATCCCTTATTAACCCTGTCACTCATGTGGGTCAATACAGACCTCCATAAGCATATAATTATTCCTGTCACTCATGGGGTTCAATCCAGACCCCCATAAACCCTTAATTAACCCTGTAACACATGGGGGTGAATAGTGACCCCCATTAGCACTTAATTAACCCCCTCACTCATGGGGGTCAATGCAGACCCCATAAATCCCTAATTAACCCTGTCACTGATGGGGGTCAGTACAGACCCCCATAAGCCACTAAATAACCCTGGCACACATGGGGTCAATACAGACCCCCATAAGCACTTAATTACCCGGTCACTCATGGGGGTCAATCCAGATCTACATCAACCCTTAATTAACCCTGTCACTCATGGGGGTCAATACAGATCCCCCATAAGCACTTAATTAACCCCATCTCTTTTGGGGCTCAATACAGACCCCATAAATCCCTAATTAACCCTGTCACTCATGGGGGTCAATAGAAACGTCCATAAGCACTTAATTTTCCCGGTCACTCATGGGGGTCAATCCAGACCCCCATAAACCCTTAATTAACCCTGTCACTCACGGGGGTGAATACAGACCCCATAAGCACTTAATTAAACCTGTCACCCAATGTGGTCAATACAGACCCCCATAAGCACTTAATTAACCCGGTCACTCATGGTGGTCAATTCAGACCCTCATAAACCCTTAATTAACCCTGTCACTCACGGGGGTGAATACAGACCCCATAAGCACTTAATTAAACCTGTCACCCAATGTGGTCAATACAGACCCCCATAAGCACTTAATTAACCCGGTCACTCATGGTGGTCAATTCAGACCCTCATAAACCTTAATTAACCCTGTTACTCACGGAGGTCAATACAGACCCCCATAAGCACTTAATTAACCCCACACTCATGGGGGTCAAGACAGACCCTATAAATCCCTAATTAACCTTGTTACTCATGGGGGTCAATACAGACCCCCATAAGCACTTAATTTCCCCGGTCACTCATGGGGGTCAATCCAGACCCACATAAACCCTTAATTAACCCTGTCACTCATGGGGGTGAATGCAGACCCCATAAGCACTTAATTAACCCTGTTATGCATGGGGGTCAATACAGTCTCCTATAAGCACTTAATTCACCCTGTGCCGCATTGGGGTCAATACAGACCGCCATAAGATCTTAATATTCCCCTCACTCATGGGGGTCAAAACAGACGCCATAAATCCCTTATTAACCCTGTCACTTATGGGGGTCAATACAGACCCCCATAAGCACTTAATTAACCCTATCACACAAGGGGGTCAATCCAGACCTGATAAACCCTTAATTAACCCTGTCCTACATGGGGGTCAATACAGACCCCCATAAGCACTTAATTAACACTGTCACTCATGGGGGTCAATGCAGACCTCTATAAGCACTAAATTAACCCCCTCACGCATGGGGGTCAATACAGACCCCCATAAGCACTTAATTACCCGGTTACTCTTGGGGGTCAATCCAGACCCCCATAAACCATTAATTAACCCTGTCACTCATAGGGGCCAATACAGACCCCCATAAGCACTTAATTAACCCAGTCACTCATGGGGGTCAATACAGGCTCCATAAATGCCTAATTAACCCTGTCACTCATGGAGGTCAATACAGACTCCCATAATCATTTAATTAACCTGGTCACTCATAGGGGGCAATCCAGACCCTCATAAACCATAATTACTAACGTCACTCACGGGGGTCAACACAGACCCCCATAAGCTCTTAATTAACCCCAGCACTCATGGGGGTCAATACAGACCCCATAAATCCCTTATTAACCCTGTCACTCATGTGGGTCAATACAGACCTCCATAAGCAATTAATTATTCCGGTCACTCATGGGGGTCAATACAGACCCCTATAAACCCTTAATTAACCCTGTCACTCATGGGGGTGAATACAGACCCCCATAAGCACTTAATTAACCCTGTCACTCATGGGGGTCAATACAGACACCCATAAACCCCTAATTAACCCTGTCACTTATGGGGTTCAATACAGACCCCAATAAGCACTTAATTAACCCTGTAACTCATGGGGTTCAATACAGACCCCCATAAGCACTTAAATAACCATGTCACTCATGGGGGTCAATACAGAACCCCATAAGCACTAAATTAACCCTGTCACTTATGGGGGTCTGTGACAGATGCAGCAACAAGAGACTTTTGCATTGATTATTGCCTGTATTTGAACTGTATGTTATTTGAGCATAGTGGATTTTATTAGACTGGTTCTGGCCCTTTAAATGCTCGGACAAAGGATCTGCAGTTTTGCTATGCACTTCGGATGCAGAGTGTGAAGAAAAACCCTGTTTTATGGTTATTTTATTCTTATGGTTAAAATATGATCACATTGCTATACTGTAGATATGTTGGTCTGCTAGCCTAAAAGATAATCCTATCACAGGGGCTCCTGTGACAGGAAAGTCTATTGTGTAAAGTGTTTGTGAGAGATAGCACCAAGAGAAGGATAATCTAATCAATGTCTGTATTGTATAAAAGTAGCCAGGTAGCCTCTGGGAGGTGTGACCACACCTATTGTCTCTCTATGTGTATTGTGTGGCCAAATAGGGGGATGTGTATTACCTGTGAGAAGAGATGTATATATACTTCTGGATAACAAAATAAAGACAGTATTCTTTGACTCCCAATTGAGTGTCGTCCAATATGGGATGTTGGGGCTTGTGAGACTGCAGTGCTTCTTGGGTATTTTACCGTATACCAGCGGAGATACTCGACTTTGTGTTCCAACTCCGTTACAATTGATGGCAGGGACGGGATTCAAACCTCACAGCAGACCGTTGTTCGGCAGTTACAGCCATTTGGGAAATTTGCTATTTCATATGGAACCGAAAGGAAAGGATATGTGAATATACCCGAACGGATAGTGAATGGGGACAGACTATACCAACTTGAAACGGGCCACGCTAAAAGAGCTATTGGAAGCAAGGGGAATTATTGCCAGCAATAAAACTAAAGCTACCCTTATTGCTGAACTCATGGAGGGAGACCGGGCAGCTGCTACAGCACCTCTTACGGACAGCACACAGAATGAATTTGGAAGAGAACTCCAAAGCAGACTGGCCTTTTTCCCAGGTACGCATCCCACAGAAACCTTGGAAAGGATTATGGCAGATGTCCACGAATACATAATGAAAAAGCAGCGGGCAGACCGGAGGTCCGGAGAGGGGTCCCTAATCACACCACACATAGTACCGGGGAAGCCAAAAATCCAGGACCATGCTTTTAAAAACTATGTGGAGACCGAAGACATTGATGGCTACTTGCATGACTTTAAGAGGTTATGCCAATTAAATGAGATCAACGCCGCCGACCAGGTACCCCTGTTGGTGGGTAAGCTAGCGGGCCGGGCAGCAGAAGCCTACCGCACCATGCCAGATGAGGATAGCAGAGACTACCAGAAAGTAAAGCAGGCGATCCTGGACAGGTATGCAATTACCCCGGAGGCATACCGGCAGCGGTTCCGAGAAAGCCGAAAGAAGGAGAAAGATACTCACATGGAGTAGGCATACCGCTTAACTAGGGCAGGCAAAGGTTGGGTGCAAGCCGCACAAGCAACCACAGTGGAGGACATGCTACAATTACTGCTACTGGAGCAATTCTTCCAGGGGTTAAACCCGGATTTACGAAACTGGCTGAGGGATCGGAAACCGCGCATCTTAACTGACGCAGCCAGGTGGGCAGAAGAGTACCAAGATTCCAAGAGGGCACAGCGGGTACAGGAATGGTCCATCTTGGGAGCTGCTAACCCACCTCCCACCATTAACCCCACCCCAGCACTGCGTCCGGGTGGTGGGAACTACCAAACCCCTCCACGGTACAACAATGCCCGATCTTTCATCATGTGCCACACGTGTAACCAGCAGGACCACATGCAGAGAGACTGTGCCAGAAAGAGAAACCGCCCCACTTGGAATACTCCAACTAATTCCTCTGCAAACCGGGCAGCAGTACACTGCTACCAGAATGAGCCTCGACAACCTTCATTCGGGACCCGGTCTAATGAAGATTCTTTGGGCACCCTCCACGAGGTTAACCCAGTACAAGCAGCTGCAGACAACCGACAGGGACACCGCCAAGGGGTACACATAGAGGAAAAACGCCTTCAGGGTCTGCGCGATTCTGGGGCCACCATAACCCTGGTTCGCAATCACCTAGTCCCCAAGCACCAGCTCACTGGAGAATATGTGGCAGTCCGGGTGGCAGGGGGAGCAATTTACAAAATTCCCACTGCTAAAGTACATTTGGATTGGGGAGCGGGGTCGGGGAATGTGGAAGTGGGCCTCATGCAGGACTTACCAGCTGATGTCATCCTGGGTAACGACTTGGGGGAGCTGACCTCCGCTTTTGTTTCTCAGCACCCTGCGCAGGAAGCGCTACCCGTGGTAATACGGCAGCAGGCCCGCACCACTGCATCTTGTGAACACTCTTAGGCTCCGGTAAGTAATAGTACTGACCCACCTTTCGTCCCCTGGGCTCCCTCCTTAGAATTTGGTACTGAAGTAGTCACCGACCCGTCCCTGCAGGTATACCGGGATAGGGTTACACAGAATCAGGAAGGGTTGGAGGGGGAAAGATACGCTTGGGAGAAAGGATTATTGTATAAATATGCTGAGAAGGTAGTAGCAGGATCTGTACCCGTGACCCTCACACAATTAGTCGTGCCCCGAAAGTACAGGCAAGAATTACTACGTATTGCCCATGACATCCCTTTATCAGGACATCTAGGCGTCAGTAGGACGAAGCATCGTTTGACCCAAAACTTCTTTTGGCCAGGGGTCTCCAAAGATATTCGTCAGTTTTGCCAAACTTGTGACACATGCCAGAGAGTAGGGAAGAGAGGGGACCGGTACAAGGCAAAAATGCACTCCCTACCCATAATAGAGGAACCCTTCAGCAGAGTGGCAGTAGATATAATCAGACCCCTAGCAAAACCCAGCCCATCAGGGAAGAAGTATACACTAACCGTAGTAGACTATGCCACCCGGTACCCAGAGGCCGTATCCCTAACTAATATCCATGCGGACACTATAGTAGATGCTCTAATCCGGATATTCTCCAGAATGGGGTTCCCCAAAGAGATTATCTCAGATCGGGGTACCCAATTCACAGCCGAAGTCACTCATCAGTTATGGAGAACATGTGGGGTAAAACCTATTGTAAACTCAGCGTGAACGGTTTAACGGAACCTTAAAGCAAATGCTCCGTACCTTCATGGATACCCAGAAGGACTGGGAAAGGTTTCTTCCCCATCTGCTCTTCGCGTACCGAGAGGTACCCCAGGAGTCCATGGGGTTCTCGCCATTCAAATTACTATTAGGAAGGAGAGTGCGGGTCCCTTAGACCTCATTAGGGAACACTGGGAGGGAACGGTCACCAGTAACGGTACCCCTATCGTACCATATGTACTAGAGTTCAGGGAACGCTTGGAGACCCTAATCCAGATGGTACGGTCTAATCCCAGGCGGCCCAGCAACGACAGCGCAGATGGTACGATTGGGGAGCCAGAGATCGCAGTTTTCAAATAGGACAAAAGGTGTTAATCTTGAAGCCATAATCACCATAATCGCTTAATTACCCGGTCACTCATGGGGGTCAATCCAGACCACCATAAACCCTTAATTAACCCCATCACTCATTGGGGTCCATAAACCCCTAATTAACCCTGTCCTTCATGGGGGTCTATACAGACCCCATAAGCACTTAATTAACCTTGTCACTCATGTGGGTCAATACAGACCCCCATAAGCAATTAATTATCCGGTCACTCATGGGGGTCAATCCAGACCCTCATAAGCAATTAATTAACCCTGTCATGCATTTGGCTCATTACAGACCCTCATAAGCCCTTAATTAACCCTGTCACTCATGGGAGTCAATACAAACCCTCATAAGCACTTAATTAACCTTGTCAATCATGGGGGGTCAATACAGAAACCCATAAACCCCTAATTAACCCTGTCCTAGATGGGGGTCAATACAGACCCCCATAAGCACTTAATTAACCCTGTCACTCATGGGGGTCAATACAGACCCCCATAAGCAATTAATTAACCCCCTCACTCATGGGGGTCAATATAGTCCCTATAAATCCCTAATTAACCCTGTCACTCATGGGGGTCAAAACAGACCCCCATAAGCACTTAATGAACCCTGTCACTCATGGGGGTGAATACAGACCCCCATAAGCACTTAATAACCCTGTCATGCATGGCGGTCAATACAGACCCCCATAAGCACCTAATTAACCCTGTCATGCATGGGGGTCAATACAGACCCCCATAAGCACCTAATTAACGCTGTCACTCACGGGGGTCAATACAGACCCCCATAAGAACTTAATTAACCCTGTCATGCATGGGGGTCAATTCAGTCCCTAATAAGCACTTATTTAACACTCTTACTCATGTGGGTCAATATAGACCCCCATAAGCCAATAAATAACCCTGTCACTCATGGGGTTCAATACAGACCCCCATAAGCACCTAATTAACCTCATCACTCATGGGGGTCAATACAGATCCCGTAAACCCCCTGTCACTCATGGGGGTCAATACAGACACCCATAAGCACTTAATTACTCGGTCACTCATGGGGGTCAGTCCAGACCCCCATAAGCACTTAATTAACCCTGTCACTCATGGGGGTCAATACAGATCCCATAAACCCCCTGTAACTCATGGGGGTGAGTACAGACCCCCATAAGCACTTAATTATCCGGTCACTCATGGGGGTCAATCCAGACCCTCATAAGCAATTAATTAACCCTGTCACGCATTTGGGTCAATACAGACCCCCATAAGCGCTTAATTAAGCCTGTCACTCATGGGGATCAATACCCCATAAGCACTTAATTACCCGGTCACTGATGGGTGTCAATCCCGACCCCCATAAAACCTTAATTAACCTTGTCACTCATGAGGGTCAATACAGACCCCATAAGCACTTAATAACGCTGTCACTCATGGGGGTCAATACAGACCCCCATAAGCACCTAATTAACCCTCTCACGCATGAGGGTCAATACAGACCCCCATAAGCACTTATTTAACACTGTTACTCATGGGGGTCAATACAGACCCACATAAGCCAATAAATAAACTTGTCACTCATGGGGTTCAATACAGACGCCCATAAGCACTTAATTATCCTGGTCACTCATGGGGGTGAATACAGACCCCTATAAGCAATTAATTTACCCTGTCATGCATGGCGGTCAATACAGACACCCATAAGCACTTCATTAACCCTGTCGCGCATGGGAGTCAATACAGACCCCAATAAGCGCTTAATTAACCCTGTCACTCATGGGGGTCAATACAAACCCCCATAAGCACTTAATTAATCCCCTCATTTATGGGGGTCAATCCAGACCATCATAAACCCTTAATTAACCCAGTCACTCAAGGGGGTCAATACAGATCCTCATAAGGACTTAATTAACCCCTCACTCATTGGGGTCAATACAGACCCCATAAATCCCTAATTAACCATGTCACTCATGGGGGTCAATACAGATCCCCATAAGCACTTAATTATCCTGGACACTCATGGCGATCAATGCAGACCCCCATAAACCCTTAATTAACCCTGTCATGCATGGGGGTCAATATAGAACCCCATAAGCACTTAATTAACCCTGTCATGCATGGGGGTCAATACAGAACCCCATAAGTACTTAATTAACCCTGTCACTCATTGGGGTCAATACAGACCCCCATAATCACCTAATTAACCTTGTCACTCATGGGGGTAAATACAGACCCCCATAAGCACCTAATTAACCCTGTCTCACATGGGGGCCAATACAGACCCCCATAAGCGCTTAATTAACCCTGTCACTCATGGGGGTCAATACAGATCCCATAAACCCCCTGTAACTCATGGGGGTGAGTACAGACCCCCATAAGCACTTAATTATCCGGTCACTCATGGGGGTCAATCCAGACCCTCATAAGCAATTAATTAACCCTGTCACGCATTTGGGTCAATACAGACCCCCATAAGCGCTTAATTAAGCCTGTCACTCATGGGGATCAATACCCCATAAGCACTTAATTACCCGGTCACTGATGGGTGTCAATCCCGACCCCCATAAAACCTTAATTAACCTTGTCACTCATGAGGGTCAATACAGACCCCATAAGCACTTAATAACGCTGTCACTCATGGGGGTCAATACAGACCCCCATAAGCACCTAATTAACCCTCTCACGCATGAGGGTCAATACAGACCCCCATAAGCACTTATTTAACACTGTTACTCATGGGGGTCAATACAGACCCACATAAGCCAATAAATAAACTTGTCACTCATGGGGTTCAATACAGACGCCCATAAGCACTTAATTATCCTGGTCACTCATGGGGGTGAATACAGACCCCTATAAGCAATTAATTTACCCTGTCATGCATGGCGGTCAATACAGACACCCATAAGCACTTCATTAACCCTGTCGCGCATGGGAGTCAATACAGACCCCAATAAGCGCTTAATTAACCCTGTCACTCATGGGGGTCAATACAAACCCCCATAAGCACTTAATTAATCCCCTCATTTATGGGGGTCAATCCAGACCATCATAAACCCTTAATTAACCCAGTCACTCAAGGGGGTCAATACAGATCCTCATAAGCACTTAATTAACCCCTCACTCATTGGGGTCAATACAGACCCCATAAATCCCTAATTAACCATGTCACTCATGGGGGTCAATACAGATCCCCATAAGCACTTAATTATCCTGGACACTCATGGCGATCAATGCAGACCCCCATAAACCCTTAATTAACCCTGTCATGCATGGGGGTCAATATAGAACCCCATAAGCACTTAATTAACCCTGTCATGCATGGGGGTCAATACAGAACCCCATAAGTACTTAATTAACCCTGTCACTCATTGGGGTCAATACAGACCCCCATAATCACCTAATTAACCTTGTCACTCATGGGGGTAAATACAGACCCCCATAAGCACCTAATTAACCCTGTCTCACATGGGGGCCAATACAGACCCCCATAAGCGCTTAATTAACCCTGTCACTCATGGGGGTCAATACAGATCCCATAAACCCCCTGTAACTCATGGGGGTGAGTACAGACCCCCATAAGCACTTAATTATCCGGTCACTCATGGGGGTCAATCCAGACCCTCATAAGCAATTAATTAACCCTGTCACGCATTTGGGTCAATACAGACCCCCATAAGCGCTTAATTAAGCCTGTCACTCATGGGGGTCAATACCCCATAAGCACTTAATTACCCGGTCACTGATGGGTGTCAATCCCGACCCCCATAAAACCTTAATTAACCTTGTCACTCATGAGGGTCAATACAGACCCCATAAGCACTTAATAACGCTGTCACTCATGGGGGTCAATACAGACCCCCATAAGCACCTAATTAACCCTCTCACGCATGAGGGTCAATACAGACCCCCATAAGCACTTATTTAACACTGTTACTCATGGGGGTCAATACAGACCCACATAAGCCAATAAATAAACTTGTCACTCATGGGGTTCAATACAGACGCCCATAAGCACTTAATTATCCTGGTCACTCATGGGGGTGAATACAGACCCCTATAAGCAATTAATTTACCCTGTCATGCATGGCGGTCAATACAGACACCCATAAGCACTTCATTAACCCTGTCGCGCATGGGAGTCAATACAGACCCCCATAAGCGCTTAATTAACCCTGTCACTCATGGGGGTCAATACAAACCCCCATAAGCACTTAATTAATCCCCTCATTTATGGGGGTCAATCCAGACCATCATAAACCCTTAATTAACCCAGTCACTCAAGGGGGTCAATACAGATCCTCATAAGCACTTAATTAACCCCTCACTCATTGGGGTCAATACAGACCCCATAAATCCCTAATTAACCATGTCACTCATGGGGGTCAATACAGATCCCCATAAGCACTTAATTATCCTGGTCACTCATGGCGATCAATGCAGACCCCCATAAACCCTTAATTAACCCTGTCATGCATGGGGGTCAATATAGAACCCCATAAGCACTTAATTAACCCTGTCATGCATGGGGGTCAATACAGAACCCCATAAGTACTTAATTAACCCTGTCACTCATTGGGGTCAATACAGACCCCCATAATCACCTAATTAACCTTGTCACTCATGGGGGTAAATACAGACCCCCATAAGCACCTAATTAACCCTGTCTCACATGGGGGCCAATACAGACCCCCATAAGCGCTTAATTAACCCTGTCACTCATGGGGGTCAATACAGACCCCATAAATACCTACTTAACCCTGTCACTCATGGGGGTCAATACAGACACCCATAAGCACTTAATTAACCCGGTCACTTGTGGGGGTTAATCCAGACCCTCATAAACCTTAATTAACCCTGTCACTCTTGGGGGTCAATATAGATCCCAATAAGCACTTAATTAACCCCCTTACTCATGGGGGTGAATACAGACCCCTATAAGCAATTAATTAACCCTGTCATGCATGGTAGTCAATACAGACCCCCATAAGCACTTCATTAACCCCGTCACTCATGAGGGTCATTACAGACCCCCATAAGTGCTTAATTAACCCTGTCACTCATGGGGGTCAATACAGACCCCCATAAGCACTTAATTAATCCCCTCACCCATGCGGTTCAATCCAGACCATCATAAACCCGTAATTAACCCAGTCACTCAAGGGGGTCAATCAAGATCCCCATAAGCACTTAATTAACCCCCTCACTCATTGGTGTCAATACAGACCCCATAAATCCCTAAAAAAACTTGTCACTCATGGGGGTCAATACAGATCCCCATAAGCACTTAATTATCCCGGTCACTCATGGCAATCAATGCAGACCCCCATAAACCCTTACTTAACTCTGTCACTCATGAGGGTGAATACAGACCCCCATAAGCACTTAATTAACCCTGTCATGCATGGGGGTCAATACAGAACCCCATATGCACTTAATTAACACTGTCACTCATTGGGGTCAATACAGACACCCATAATCACCTAATTAACCCTGTCACGCATTAGGGTCAATACGGACCCCCATAAGGACATAATTACCCGGTCACTCATGGGGGTCAATCCAGCCCAAATAAGCAATTAATTAACCCTGTCACGCATAGGGGTCAATACAGACCCCCATAGGAACTTAATTAATCCTTTCACTCATGGCAGTCAAAACAGACCCCCATAAGCACTTAATTAAAACTGTAGCGGATGGCACTGGGCTGTCCTGCAATTTACTGGGAATAAGCTGCATTCGCATAACTGTATGTTGTACTTGTGTTAAAAGAAATGTATTCCTCTGATTGTTCGGTAGTTTCATTCGAATAAACTAAGGGAATGAAACTACCAAACAATCAGACCTCCCATGTGTAAAGTGTGTCCTCAATTACCCGTTACAACATTGTTGCAAACGGGTAATTGACAAGTTAAGTAACCGTCCTTTGTTCTCGGGGGTGGCTGCCATTCGACAAACGAACGTGGCGGCGGCCATTTTAAAACTCCCGAACAGCGGTGTTTTGCCGTCGAGTGTCTGGAACTCAAATCGGACACTCGACTAGGTGAACACCGCTGAAGCCTCCACACGCCCGGTCCGTTCGGTTCCTAACTACCAAACGGCCCCTCGTCCGGTAGATAGAAAGAACCGAACGAGGGGATTTAGGCGAACCCTCCCTAGCCTCTATAGCTAGAGGCATTCGTGCAGTTTGTTCCCTTATTCCAGGACCGACCGCAGGGCCCATTCGCATGGAACCGCATTCGGCTAGTTCACTCTGTGCGGTCGGTCATTTTATTCCCTCCATGAATTTCCCGAACCCCTGGTCTGATCTGGGTGATTTTTGGATATGTTGTTCACCCAGATCAGGGCTACCAGGGGATGTATGATTTAAAGGGGTACCCCTATGTTTAGGGGTACATCCAGGAATGGGGGGAATTACTGTACTAGATAAGGGGATTATGATGCTGGCTGAGGGGAGGAGATGTGTGGGAGGTTACCAGGACAGGATTGGCTACTGTGTTAATGTTTGTAAATCCCTCCCTTGCATGTGAGCAGGCTTTAAAAAGGACAGTGTGGATTAAAGGAAGTTGGTTCTGCTCCTGAAACTGTGTGTCGTCCAGTTATTGGGATTGCGGTGTGGATATTGCTATTATTTTACCTGTTGGAAACCTTGCCTGTGGATTTACCATTTACTTGTTCCTGAGCCTCACTGGGATTATAAGCGGAGATAACCTGGGGAATATTGCCTCTCCGCTACATTGGTTGGCAGCGCTGGGACCCAGACTCACAGAGGAACAAGCATAAATGGAGTACGGATGGAGATTGATTTTGCCACACTAAAACGCTCCACGCTAAAAGACCTCCTGGAGGCAAGGGGTATACAAGCCAGCAATAAGAAGAAAGCGGTACTCATTACTGAGCTGATGGAGGAGTACCGAATGGACGGAGATTCGGTTCCCGAACAGGGGGATTCGGGAGAAAATTCGGAACAAGTGGAGTTCCGGAGGCAGGTACAATTTCGGCTGTCTTTTTATGGGGAACAACCTTCAACAGAAATTATTTCAAGGACCATGACAGAAGTCCAGGAATTTATGTTGAGGAGACAAACAGCCCCAGAACGCAGCTCTGCAATAAATATGCCACAAGAAGGTAAGCCTAAGATACCATACCAGGCTTTTAAAACGTATGTGGAGGCAGAGGAAGATATAGACGCTTTCCTGCAGGATTTTGAAAGACTGTGTGCCCTGCATAGAATCAGCACAGAGGACTGGGTACCGATTTTGGCAGGAAGGCTAACTGGGAGGGCAGCCGAGGCATATCGTACTGTACCTAATGAGGAAATAAGGAACTATAACAAAGTAAAGGAAATTATTCTGGCCAGGTATGCTATAACACCAGAAGCATACCGGCGGAGATTCAGGGACTTAAAGAAGGTGGAAAAAGACTCACACGCAGAGTGGGCATGCAGGCTACAAAGGGCAGCACTTGGGTGGGTACAAGCGACCAAGGCACGGTCCATGGAGGATGTGATACAAATGATGCTGTTGGAGTAGTTTTATGAGGGAGTAACTGGGGATGTACAAGAGTGGGTAAGAGACCGAAACCCTACCTCCCTCACCGAAGCTGCCAGGAAGGCAGATGAGTACCTAGATGCACGCAGGCAGCAAAAACCTGTAACACCAAAGACTCCTTTTAAAACCTTTGGGGGAACCAGCTACACCTCAGCCCCACCGAGAACACTGCCACCACCACCACCGCCCACTGCACAGCCACGTTTCCGCCAGCCCGCTTCTGGCCCCTGTCACCACTGCCAGAAATGGGGACACTATAAAAGGAAATGTCCCCAGCTGCGAGACCGGTCCACCTGGCTACGTCCAGGCCCACCACCACCACCGAGAGCAGCCGCAGCCCACCACTACCAGGATATAGTAGCCACGCCATATGGTTAAGCTGTTCCCATTACAACCGTGGAACAATGGGAGGTGCTGCACGAGGCAGATCCAGTCCAGGCCAATGCTGATAATCGGCAGCATCACAGGCAGACCGTATACCTGGAGGGTAAAGCGGTCCAAGGGCTGCGAGACTCAGGGGCTACCATCACCTTGGTAAAAAGTCACCTGGTTTCAGACCAGGCTAAAATTAACAAGACGTGGCTGTCAGGGTAGCTAGGGGGAGCAGTATACCGGCTACCCACTGCAAGGGTTCATTTGCATTGGGGAGCGGGGGCAGGGCATGTGGAGGTGGGGTTGATGCCGCAGTTACCAGCGGAAGTTTTATTGGGGAACGATCTGGGGAGGCTCACGTCTGCTTTTGAGCCCCAGACCCCCACCACAAGGGAAGCTTACCCTGTGGTCACCCGACAACAGGCCCGCACCCAGGACTACAACACACTCCCGGAGGTTCAGGTAAGAGACACTTCCCCTCCCTTAAAATGTGTTCCCTGGGCCCCACCCAATGAATTTGCAGCGGAGGTAGTGACCGACCCTACGTTACAAGTATATAGGGACAAGGTTACCGCTGGCCCACCCGGGGGGGAGGGAGAGAGATTTGTATGGGACAAGCAGCTTTTGTACAGGGAGACGGACAAGCAGGTTACTGGGTCAGACCCCATAGTGATGAGGCAGCTAGTGGTGCCGCAGCGGTACAGAGCAAAGTTACTCTGAATAGCGCATGATATTCCGCTATCCGGACACCTAGGGGTCAGTCGCACTAGGTACCGACTGACCCAAAGTTTCTTCTGGCCAGGGATCAGTCAGGAGGTACGCAGGTATTGCACCACCTGCGACACCTGCCAAAGGGTAGGGAAAAGGGGAGACCGGAGGAAGGCGAAACTACACCCCCTTCCCATAATTGAGGAACCTTTTAGCCGAATAGCGGTAGATCTGATAGGACCCCTTAAGAAAGCGAGCTTGTCAGGCAAAAGGTACATTTTGACGGTAGTAGATTATGCTACTAGATACCCAGAGGCGGTGGCTCTGACCAACATCCACGCTGAAACGGTCGCGGATGCCCTCATGCGGATTTTCTCCCGGATGGGATTACCCAGGGAGATTATCTCGGATCAGGGTACCCAATTTACCGCAGAGTTCACCCAACCCCTCTGGAAGATCTGTGGCATTAAGCCTATTATCAGTGCCCCTTACCACCCCCAGACTAATGGGCTATGTGAACGGTTCAATGGTACATTGAAACAAATGCTCCGAACCTTCGCGGAGACCATAAGGACTGGGAGTGATTCCTGCCGCATCTCCTGTTCGCTTACCGGGAGGTGCCACAGGAATCCACAGGGTTTTCCCCGTTTGAACTGTTGTTTGGGAGGAGAGTCAGAGGACCCTTAGATCTTATAAGGGAGCATTGGGAGGGGGACCGGAGCGCAGATGGCACTCCCATCATACCATATGTGCTGGCTTTCCGCGACCGCCTGGAAGCATTAACAGTCAGAGAAAACCTTCGGGCGGTGCAGACACGCCAGCGCACATGGTATGATCGGGGAGCCAGGGACCGTAGCTTTCAGGTCGGGCAGAAAGTGCTAATTTTAAAGCCTGTCCGACATGACAAACTACAGGCCGCCTGGCAGGGACCTTATAGGGTGGTGGAACAGAGATGTGACACCACCTATATAATCGGCCCTTGCACCGGGACGGGAGGGCGACGCATGCTCCATGTTAACATGATGAAGCCCTACCAACAGCGCTCCGAGGAGGTAACCGCAATCTGTGCTCCAAACTCGGACGAGTTTGACAGTCTACCTCTCCCGGATCTGCTAGGGGATGGGCAGATATCTGGGGATTTAGGGGAGGTTGCACTGGGGGATCGACTGAGCCCACAGGAGCGTATCGAGGTACAACGGCTGTTGGAGTAGAAAAGAGACACATTCTCCAATGTACCTGGGTACACCCCTTTGGCCACTCACCGGTAGAGACCCCAGGGCAATTACCCATGCGCCAGACCCCCTACCACATTCCAGAAGCGGTGAGGGAGAACATGCGCAAGGAGATCGAGGAGATGCTCCAACTAGGGGTGATTGAGCCCTCAGATAGCCCTTGGGCTTCTCCTGTAGTACTCGTGCCAAAGCGGGACGGTACGACTCGCTTCTGCATAGACTACCGGAGATTAAACGAGAAAACGGTGTCCGATGCATATCCTATGCCACGGATAGATGAGTTACTGGACAGGATGGCCAGGGGCCAATACCTCACCACGATTGACTTATGTAAGGGGTATTGGCAAATCCCCCTGGCCCCAGAGGCCATCCCCCAGTCAGCCTTTGTCACCCCATTTAGCTTGTACCAGTTCAAGGTCATGCCATTTGGGATGAAAAACGTCCCAGCGACTTTCCAAAGGATGGTGGACCTTCTCCTAGACGGGTTCCAAGACTACACCTGCGCCTACCTGGACGATAGTGCCATTTTTAGTAATACGTGGCAGGAGCACTTGGCCCATATAGGAGCGGTACTAGACAGGATTAGGGAAGCTGGTTTGACGTTGAAACCGGCCAAGTGCAGCATAGGGATGGCCGAGGTACAATACCTGGGACATAGAGTGGGGTACGGCAAACAAAAGCCTGAACCAGCCAAAGTAGAGGCCGTGGCCCAGTGGCCCACCCCTAGGACTAAAACCCAGGTTTTAGCATTTTTAGGGACTGCTGGGTATTACAGGAAATTCGTCCCTAACTATAGTGCCCTGGCCAAGCCCCTCACTGACCTTACCCAAAAGAATTTGCCCCGCCAGGTGACCTGGACCCCGGAGTGTGAGCAGGCATTCCATCTTCTGAAAAATGCACTGGTAAATGCCCCTGTCTTGGCAGCTCCCAATCCAACTAAACGTTTTCTTGTTTTCAGACGCTTCTATGTTTGGATTGGGAGCAGTACTGAGCCAAGTCGGGGCCGATGGCGGAGAACATCCCGTGGCTTACATCAGTCGCAAGCTGTTACCTCGAGAAGTAAGCTACGCCGCCATCGAGAAGGAATGCCTGGCTGTGGTGTGGGCCTTAAAGAAACTGCAGCCGTATTTATATGGACAGCCCTTTTCATTACTCACGGATCACAACCCGCTGGTATGGCTAAACCGGGTGGCTGGGGACAATGCCAGGCTGCTGCGCTGGAGTTTGGCACTGCAGCCTTTTGACTTTAATATCCAGTACCGCCCGGGTAAACAGAATGGGAATGCCGATGGGTTGTCAAGACAAACTGACCTGGAAAAATGATCCGTGAGTCCCCGGACATCCCCAAGCCGATCCGTGGTGGATCAGACTGGGTATACCGGCTTGTGGGCAAGGGGGAGCCGTGTAGAGGTTGGCACTGGGCTGTCCTGCAATTTACTGTGAATAAGCTGCATTCGCATAACTGTATGTTGTACTTGTGTTAAAAGAAATGTATTCCTCTGATTGTTCGGTAGTTTCATTTGAATAAACTAAGGGAATGAAACTACCAAACAATCAGACCTCCCATGTGTAAAGTGTGTCCTCAATTACCCGTTGCAACATTGTTGCGAGCGGGTAATTGACAAGTTAAGTAACCGTCCTTTGTTCTCGGGGGTGGCCGCCATTCGACAAACGAACGTGGTGGCGGCCATTTTAAAACTCCCGAACAGCAGTGTTTTGCCGTCGAGTGTCTGGAACTCAAATCGGACACTCGACTAGGTGAACACCGCTGAAGCCTCCACACGCCCGGTCCGTTCGGTTCCTAACTACCGAACGGCCCCTTGTCCGGTAGATAGAAAGAACCGAACAAGGGGATTTAGGCGAACCCTCCCCAGCCTCTATAGCTAGAGGCTTTCGTGCAGTTTGTTCCCTTATTCCAGGACCGACCGCAGGGCCCATTCGCATGGAACCGCATTCGGCTAGTTCACTCTGTGCGGTCGGTCATTTTATTCCCTCCATGAATTTCCCGAACCCCTGGTCTGATCTGGGTGATTTTTGGATATGTTGTTCACCCAGATCAGGGCTACCAGGCGATGTATGATTTAAAGGGGTACCCCTATGTTTAGGGGTACATCCAGGAATAGGGGAAATTACTGTACTAGATAAGGGGATTATGATGCTGGCTGAGGGGAAGAGATGTGTGGGAGGTTACCAGGACAGGATTGGCTACTGTGTTAATGTTTGTAAATCCCTCCCTTGCATGTGAGCAGGCTTTAAAAAGGACAGTGTGGATTAAAGGAAGTTGGTTCTGCTCCTGAAACTGTGTGTCGTCCAGTTATTGGGATTGCGGTGTGGATATTGCTATTGTTTTACCTGTTGGAAACCTTGCCTGTGGATTTACCATTTACTTGTTCCTGAGCCTCACTGGGATTATAAGCGGAGATAACCTGGGGAATATTGCCTCTATATATATAGACCCCCCATAAGCACTTAATTAACCCTGTCACGCATGGGGGTCAATACAGACCCCCATAAGCACTTAATTAACACTGTTACTCATGGGGGTCAATACAGACCCCCATAAGCCAATAAATATCCCTGTCACTCATGGGGTTCAATACAGACCCCCATAAGCACTTTATTAACCTCATCACTCATGGGGGTCAGTACAGATCCCATAAACCCCCTGTCACTCATGGGGGTCAATAAAGACCCCCATAAGCACTTAATTACCCAGTCACTCATGGGGTCAATCCAGACCCCCATAAACCCTTAATTAACCCTGTCACTCATGAGGGTCAATACAGACCCCATAAATACGTACTTAACCCTGTCACTCATGGGGGTCAATATAGACACCCATAAGCACTTAATTAACCCAGTCACGCATGGGGGTCAATCCAGACCCTCATAAACCTTAATTAACCCCTTCACTCACGGGGGTCAATATAGACCCCAATAAGCACTTAATTAACCCCCTCACTCATGTAGGTCAATAAAGACCCCTTAAATCCCTAATTAACCCTGTCACTCATGGGGGTCAATACAGAAACCCATAAACCCCTAATTAACCCTGTCAGTCATGGGGGTCAATACAGACCCCCATAAGCACTTAATTAACGCTGACTCATAAGTGTCAATACAGACCCCCCATAAGCACTTAATTAACCCTGTCACGCATGGGGGTCAATACAGACCCCCATAAGCAGTTAATTAACACTGTTACTCATGGGGGTCAATACAGACCCCCATAAGCACTTAATTAACCTCATTACTCATGGGGGTCAGTACAGATCCCATAAACCCCCTGTCACTCATGGGGGTCAATACAGACCCCCATAAGCACTTAATTACCCAGTCACTTGTGGGGGTCAATCCAGACCCCCATAAACCCTTAATTAACCCTGTCACTCATGAGGGTCAATACAGACCCCATAAATACGTACTTAACCCTGTCACTCATGGGGGTCAATATAGACACCCATAAGCACTTAACTAACCCAGTCACTCATGGGGGTCAATCCAGACCCTCATAAACCTTAATTAACCCCTTCAATCACGGGGGTCAATATAGACCCCAATAAGCACTTAATTAACCCCCTCACTCATGGAGATCAATAAAGACCCCTTAAATCCCTAATTAACCCTGTCACTCATGGGGGTCAATCCAGAAATCCATATACCCGTAATTAACCCTGTCAGTCATGGGGGTGAATACAGACCCCCATAAGCACTTAATTAACCCGGTCACTCTTGGGGTCAATGCAGACCATCATAAACCCTAAGTTTACCCAGTCACTCACGAGGGTCAATACAGACCCCCATAAGAACTTAATTAACCCCCTCACTCATGGGGTCAATACAGACCCCATAAATCCCTAATTAACCCTGTCACTCATGGGGGTGAATACAGATCCCCATAAGCAATTAATTATCCCGGTCACCCATGGCGACCAATCCAGACCCCCATAAACCCTTAATTAACCCTGTCACTCAAGAGGGTCAATACAGACCCCAATAAGGACTTAATTAACCCCCTCACTCATGGGGGGCAATACAAAACCCATAAATCCCTAATTAACCCTGTCACTCATGGGGGTCAATACAGCCCACCATTAGCAATTAATTATCCCGATCACTCATGGGGGTCAGTCCAGACCCCATAAACCGTTAATTAACCCTGTCACTCATGGGGTGAATACAGACCCCCATAAGCACTTAAATAACCCTGTCATGCATTGGAGTCAGCACAGACCCCCATAAGGACTTAATTAACCTCGTCACTCATGGGGGTCAATAAAGACCCCCAGATTACGTTAATTAACTCTGTCACTCATGGAGGTCAATACAGATCCCCATAGGCACTTAATTATCCCGGTCACTCATGGCGATCAATGCAGACCCCCATAAACCCTTAATTAACCCTGTCATGCATGGGGGTCAATACAGAACCCCATAAGCACTTAATTAACCCTGTCATGCATGGGGGTCAATACAGAACCCCATAAGTACTTAATTAACCCTGTCACTCATTGGGGTCAATACAGACCCCCATAATCACCTAATTAACCCTTTCACTCATGGGGGTCAATACAGACAACCATAAGCACCTAATTAACCCTGTCACACATGGGGGCCAATACAGAACCCATAAGCGCTTAATTAACCCTGTCACTCATGGGGGTCAATGCAGACCCTCATAAGGACTTAATTAACCCTGTCACTCATGGGGGTCAATACAGACCCCATAAATACCTTCTTAACCCTGTCACTTATGGCGGTCAATACAGATACCCATAAGCACTTAATTAACCCGGTCACTTGTGGGGGTTAATCCAGACCCTCATAAACCTTAATTAACCCCGTCACTCACGGGGGTCAATATAGACCCCAATAAGCACTTAATTAACCCCCTCACTCATGGGGGTGAATACAGACCCCTATAAGCAATTAATAAACCCTGTCATGCATGGTGGTCAATACAGACCCCCATAAGCACTTCATTAAAACCGTCACTCATGAGGGTCAATACAGACCCCCATAAGCGCTTAATTAACCCTGTCACACATGGGGGTCAATACAGACCCCCATAAGCACTTAATTACCCAGTCACTTGTGGGGGTCAATCCAGACCCCCATAAACCCTTAATTAACCCTGTCACTCATGAGGGTCAATACAGACCCCATAAATACGTACTTAACCCTGTCACTCATGGGGGTCAATATAGACACCCATAAGCACTTAACTAACCCAGTCACTCATGGGGGTCAATCCAGACCCTCATAAACCTTAATTAACCCCTTCAATCACGGGGGTCAATATAGACCCCAATAAGCACTTAATTAACCCCCTCACTCATGGAGATCAATAAAGACCCCTTAAATCCCTAATTAACCCTGTCACTCATGGGGGTCAATCCAGAAATCCATATACCCGTAATTAACCCTGTCAGTCATGGGGGTGAATACAGACCCCCATAAGCACTTAATTAACCCGGTCACTCTTGGGGTCAATGCAGACCATCATAAACCCTAAGTTTACCCAGTCACTCACGAGGGTCAATACAGACCCCCATAAGAACTTAATTAACCCCCTCACTCATGGGGTCAATACAGACCCCATAAATCCCTAATTAACCCTGTCACTCATGGGGGTGAATACAGATCCCCATAAGCAATTAATTATCCCGGTCACCCATGGCGACCAATCCAGACCCCCATAAACCCTTAATTAACCCTGTCACTCAAGAGGGTCAATACAGACCCCAATAAGGACTTAATTAACCCCCTCACTCATGGGGGGCAATACAAAACCCATAAATCCCTAATTAACCCTGTCACTCATGGGGGTCAATACAGCCCACCATTAGCAATTAATTATCCCGATCACTCATGGGGGTCAGTCCAGACCCCATAAACCGTTAATTAACCCTGTCACTCATGGGGTGAATACAGACCCCCATAAGCACTTAAATAACCCTGTCATGCATTGGAGTCAGCACAGACCCCCATAAGGACTTAATTAACCTCGTCACTCATGGGGGTCAATAAAGACCCCCAGATTACGTTAATTAACTCTGTCACTCATGGAGGTCAATACAGATCCCCATAGGCACTTAATTATCCCGGTCACTCATGGCGATCAATGCAGACCCCCATAAACCCTTAATTAACCCTGTCATGCATGGGGGTCAATACAGAACCCCATAAGCACTTAATTAACCCTGTCATGCATGGGGGTCAATACAGAACCCCATAAGTACTTAATTAACCCTGTCACTCATTGGGGTCAATACAGACCCCCATAATCACCTAATTAACCCTTTCACTCATGGGGGTCAATACAGACAACCATAAGCACCTAATTAACCCTGTCACACATGGGGGCCAATACAGAACCCATAAGCGCTTAATTAACCCTGTCACTCATGGGGGTCAATGCAGACCCTCATAAGGACTTAATTAACCCTGTCACTCATGGGGGTCAATACAGACCCCATAAATACCTTCTTAACCCTGTCACTTATGGCGGTCAATACAGATACCCATAAGCACTTAATTAACCCGGTCACTTGTGGGGGTTAATCCAGACCCTCATAAACCTTAATTAACCCCGTCACTCACGGGGGTCAATATAGACCCCAATAAGCACTTAATTAACCCCCTCACTCATGGGGGTGAATACAGACCCCTATAAGCAATTAATAAACCCTGTCATGCATGGTGGTCAATACAGACCCCCATAAGCACTTCATTAAAACCGTCACTCATGAGGGTCAATACAGACCCCCATAAGCGCTTAATTAACCCTGTCACACATGGGGGTCAATACAGACCCCCATAAGCACTTAAATAATCCCCTCACTCATGCGGGTCAATCCAGACCATAATAAACCCTTAATTAACCCAGTCACTCAAGGTGGTCAATAAAGATCCCCATAAGCACTTAATTATCCAGGTCACCCATGGCGACCAATCCAGACCCCCATAAACCCTTAATTAACCCTGTCACTCATGAAGGTCAATACAGACGCCAATAAGCACTTAATTAACCCTCTCACTCATGGGGGGCAATACAGACCCCATAAATCCCTAATTAACCCTGTCACTCATGGGGGTCATTACAGCCCCCAATAGCAATGAATTATCCCGATCACTCATGGGGGTCAATTCAGAGCCCCATAAACCCTTAATTAACCCTGTCACTCATGTGGGTCAATCCAGACCATCATAAACCCTTAATTAACCCAGTCACTCAAGGGGGTCAATAAATATCCCCATAAGCACTTAATTAACCCCCTCACTCATGGGGGTCAATACAGGCCCCAAAAATCCCTAAAAAAAACTTTCACTCATGGGGGTCAATACAGATCCCCATAAGCACTTAATTATCCCGGTCACTCATGGCAATCAATGCAGAACCCCATAAACCCTTAATTAACCCTGTCACTCATGAGGGTGAATACAGACCCCCATAAGCACTTAATTAACCCTGTCACTCATGGGGGTAAATACAGACCACATAAATACCTACTTAACCCTGTCACTCAAGGGGGATCAATACAGACACCCATAAGCACTTAATTAACCCCCTCACTCATGAGGGTGAATACAGACCCCTATAAGCAATTAATTAACCCTGTCATGCATGGTGGTCAATACAGACCCCCATAAGCCCTTCATTAAACCTGTCACTCATGAGGGTCAATACAGACCCCCATAAGCGCTTAATTAACCCTGTCACTCATGGGGGTCAATACAGACCCCCATAAGCACTTAATTAATCCCCTCACTCATGCGGGTCAATCCAGACCATCATAAACCCTTAATTAACCCAGTCACTCAAGGGGGTGAATAAAGATCCCCATAAGCACTTAATTAACCCCCTCACTCATGGTGGTCAATACAGGCCCCATAAATCCCTAAAAAAAACTGTCACTCATGGGGGTCAATACAGATCCCCATAAGCACTTAATTATCCCGGTCACTCATGGCAATCAATGAAGACCCCCATAAACCCTTAATTAACCCTGTCACTCATGAGGGTGAATACAGACCCCCATAAGCACTTAATTAACCCTGTCATGCATGGGGGTCAATACAGAACCCCATAAGCACTTAATTAACCCAGTCACTCATTGGGGTCAATACAGACCCCCATAATCACCTAATTAACCCTGTCACGCATTAGGGTCAATACAGACCCCCATAAGCACTTAATTACCCGGTCACTCATGGGGTTCAATCCAGCCCAAATAAGCAATTAATTAACCCTGTCACGCATAGGGGTCAATATAGACCCCCATAGGCATTTAATTAACCCTGTCACTCATGGGGGTCAATACAGACCCCCATAAGCACTTAATTAAAACTGTCACTCATGGGGGTCAATACAGAAACCCATAAACCCCTTATTAACCCTGTCACGCATGGGGGTCAATACAGACCCCCATAAGCACTTAATTAACACTGTTACTCATGGGGGTCAATACAGACCCCCATAAGCACTTAATTTCCCAGTCACTCATGGGGGTCAATCCAGACCCCCATAAACCCTTAATAAACCCTGTCACTCATGAGGGTCAATACAGACCCCATAAATATGTACTTAACCCCGTCACTCATGGGGGTCAATATAGACACCCATAAGCACTTAATTAACCCAGTCACTTATGGGGGTCAATCCAGACCGTCATAAACCTTAATTAACCCCGTCACTCATGGGGGTCAATATAGACCGCAATAAGCACTTAATTAACCC
Organism: Discoglossus pictus; assembly: GCA_027410445.1. Lineage (NCBI taxonomy): Eukaryota > Metazoa > Chordata > Amphibia > Anura > Alytidae > Discoglossus > Discoglossus pictus. Next base: position 28,901 of record JAPZIH010001189.1, read on the forward strand.
CCTCACTCATGGAGGTCAATACAGACCCCTTAAATCCCTAATTAACCCTGTCACTCATGAGGGTCAATACAGACCCCATAAATACGTACTTAACCCTGTCACTCATGGGGGTCAATATAGACACCCATAAGCACTTAATTAACCCAGTCACGCATGGGGGTCAATCCAGACCCTCATAATCCTTAATTAACCCCTTCACTCACGGGGGTCAATATAGACCCCAATAAGCACTTAATTAACCCCCTCACTCATGTAGGTCAATAAAGACCCCTTAAATCCCTAATTAACCCTTTCACTCATGGGGGTCAATACAGAAACCCATAAACCCCTAATTAACCCTGTCAGTCATGGGGGTCAATACAGACCCCCATAAGCACTTAATTAACTCTGTCACTCATAAGTGTCAATACAGACCCCCCATAAGCACTTAATTAACCCTGTCATGCATGGGGGTCAATTCAGACCCCCATTAGCAGTTAATTAACACTGTTACTCATGGGGGTCAATACAGACCCCCATAAGCCAATAAATATCTCTGTCATTCATGGGGTTCAATACAGACCCCCATAAGCACTTAATTAACCTCATCACTCATGGGGGTCAGTACAGATCCCATAAACCCCCTGTCACTCATGGGGGTCAATACAGATCCCCATAAGCACTTAATTACCAAGTCACTCATGGGGGTCAATCCAGACCCCCATAAACCCTTAATTAACCCTGTCACTCATGAGGGTCAATACAGACCCCATAAATACGTACTTAACCCTGTCACTCATGGGGGTCAATATAGATACCCATAAGCACTTAATTAACCAAGTCACTCATGGGGGTCAATCCAGACCCTCATAAACCTTAATTAACCCCTTCAATCACGGGGGTCAATATAGACCCCAATAAGCACTTAATTAACCCCCTCACTCATGGAGATCAATAAAGACCCCTTAAATCCCTAATTAACCCTGTCACTCATGAGGGTCAATACAGACCCCCATAAGCACTTAATAATACTGGTCACTCATGGGGGTCAATCCAGAAATCCATATACCCGTAATTAACCCTGTCAGTCATGGGGGTGAATACAGACCCCCATAAGCACTTAATTAACCCGGTCACTCTTGGGGTCAATGCAGACCATCATAAACCCTAAATTTACCCAGTCACTCACGAGGGTCAATACAGACCCCCATAAGAACTTAATTAACCCCCTCACTCATGGGGTTAATACAGACCCCATAAATCCCTAATTAACCCTGTCACTCATGGGGGTGAATACAGATCCCCATAAGCAATTAATTATCCCGGTCACCCATGGCGACCAATCCAGACCCCCATAAACCCTTAATTAACCCTGTCACTCAAGAGGGTCAATACAGACCCCAATAAGGACTTAATTAAACCCCTCACTCATGGGGGGCAATACAAACCCCATAAATACGTACTTAACCCTGTCACTCATGAGGGTCAATACAGACCCCATAAATACGTACTTAACCCTGTCACTCATGGGGGTCAATATAGACACCCATAAGCACTTAATTAACCCAGTCACGCATGGGGGTCAATCCAGACCCTCATAATCCTTAATTAACCCCTTCACTCACGGGGGTCAATATAGACCCCAATAAGCACTTAATTAACCCCCTCACTCATGTAGGTCAATAAAGACCCCTTAAATCCCTAATTAACCCTTTCACTCATGGGGGTCAATACAGAAACCCATAAACCCCTAATTAACCCTGTCAGTCATGGGGGTCAATACAGACCCCCATAAGCACTTAATTAACTCTGTCACTCATAAGTGTCAATACAGACCCCCCATAAGCACTTAATTAACCCTGTCATGCATGGGGGTCAATTCAGACCCCCATTAGCAGTTAATTAACACTGTTACTCATGGGGGTCAATACAGACCCCCATAAGCCAATAAATATCTCTGTCATTCATGGGGTTCAATACAGACCCCCATAAGCACTTAATTAACCTCATCACTCATGGGGGTCAGTACAGATCCCATAAACCCCCTTTCACTCATGGGGGTCAATACAGATCCCCATAAGCACTTAATTACCAAGTCACTCATGGGGGTCAATCCAGGCCCCCATAAACCCTTAATTAACCCTGTCACTCATGAGGGTCAATACAGACCCCATAAATACGTACTTAACCCTGTCACTCATGGGGGTCAATATAGATACCCATAAGCACTTAATTAACCAAGTCACTCATGGGGGTCAATCCAGACCCTCATAAACCTTAATTAACCCCTTCAATCACGGGGGTCAATATAGACCCCAATAAGCACTTAATTAACCCCCTCACTCATGGAGATCAATAAAGACCCCTTAAATCCCTAATTAACCCTGTCACTCATGAGGGTCAATACAGACCCCCATAAGCACTTAATAATACTGGTCACTCATGGGGGTCAATCCAGAAATCCATATACCCTTAATTAACCCTGTCAGTCATGGGGGTGAATACAGACCCCCATAAGCACTTAATTAACCCGGTCACTCTTGGGGTCAATGCAGACCATCATAAACCCTAAATTTACCCAGTCACTCACGAGGGTCAATACAGACCCCCATAAGAACTTAATTAACCCCCTCACTCATGGGGTTAATACAGACCCCATAAATCCCTAATTAACCCTGTCACTCATGGGGGTGAATACAGATCCCCATAAGCAATTAATTATCCCGGTCACCCATGGCGACCAATCCAGACCCCCATAAACCCTTAATTAACCCTGTCACTCAAGAGGGTCAATACAGACCCCAATAAGGACTTAATTAACCCCCTCACTCATGGGGGGCAATACAAACCCCATAAATCCCTAATTAACCCTGTCACTCATGGGGGTCAATACAGCCCACCATTAGCAATTAATTATCCCGATCACTCATGGGGGTCAGTCCAGACCCCATAAACCGTTAATTAACCCTGTCACTCATGGGGTGAATACAGACCCCCATAAGCACTTAAATAACCCTGTCATGCATTGGAGTCAGCACAGACCCCCATAAGCACTTAATTAACCTCGTCACTCATGGGGGTCAATAAAGACCCCCAGATTACGTTAATTAACTCTGTCACTCATGGAGGTCAATACAGATCCCCATAGGCACTTAATTATCCCGGTCACTCATGGCGATCAATGCAGACCCCCATAAACCCTTAATTAACCCTGTCATGCATGGGGGTCAATACAGAACCCCATAAGCACTTAATTAACCCTGTCATGCATGGGGGTCAATACAGAACCCCATAAGTACTTAATTAACCCTGTCACTCATTGGGGTCAATACAGACCCCCATAATCACCTAATTAACCCTTTCACTCATGGGGGTCAATACAGACAACCATAAGCACCTAATTAACCCTGTCACCCATGGCGACCAATCCAGACCCCCATAAACCCTTAATTAACCCTGTCACTCATGAGGGTCAATACAGACCCCAATAAGCACTTAATTAACCCTCTCACTTAAGGGGTGGCAATACAGACCCCATAAATCCCTAATTAACCCTGTCACTCATGGGGGTCAATACAGCCCCCAATAGCAATGAATTATCCCGATCACTCATGGGGGTCAATTCAGAGCCCCATAAACCCTTAATTAACCCTGTCACTCATGGGGTCAATACAGACCCCCATAAGCTCTTAATTAACCCTGTCACTCATGGGGGTCAATACAGACCCCCATAGGCACTTAATTAATCCCCTCACTCATGCGGGTCAATAAAGACCATCATAAACCCTTAATTAACCCAGTCACTCAAGGGGTTCAATAAAGATACCCATAAGCACTTAATTAACCCCCACACTCATGGGGGTCAATACAGGCCCCATAAGCGCTTAATTAACCCTGTCACTCATGAGGGTGAATACAGACCCCTATAAGCACTTAATTAACTCTGTCACTCATGGGGGTGAATACAGATCCCCATAAGTACTTAATTAACCCTGTCACTCATGAGGGTGAATACAGACCCCCATAAGAACTTAATTAACCCTGTCACTCATGAGGGTCAATATAGACCCCAATAAGCACTTAATTAACCCCCTCACTCATGGGGGGTCAATACAGCCCACCATTAGCAATTAATTATCCCGATCACTCATGGGGGTCAATCTAGACCTGATAAACCGTTAATTAACCCTGTAACTCATGGGGTGAATACAGACCCCCATAAGCACTTAAATAACCCTGTCATGCATGGGAGTCAGCACAGACCCCCATAAGCACTTAATTAACCTCGTCACTCATGGGGGGTCAATAAAGACCCTCATATTACGTTAATTAACTCTGACACTCATGGGGGTCAATACAGATCCCCATAAGCACTTAATTATCCCGGTCACTCATGGCGATCAATGCAGACCCCCATAAACCCCTAATTAACCCTGTCATGCATGGGGGTCAATACAGAACCCCATAAGCACTTAATTAACCCTGTCATACATGGAGGTCAATACAGAACCCCATAAGTACTTAATTAACTCTGTCACTCATTGGGGTCAATACAGACCCCCATAATCACCTAATTAACCCTGTCACACATGGGGGTCAATACAGACCACCATAAGCACCTAAATTAACCCTGTCACATATGGGTGCCAATACAGACCCCATAAGTGCTTAATTAACCCTGTCACTCATGGGGGTCAATGCAGACCCCCATAAGGACTTAATTAACCATGTCACTCATGGGGGTCAATACAGACCCCATAAATACCCTCTTAACCCTGTCACTTATGGCAGTCAATACAGACACCCATAAGCACTTAATTAACCCGGTCAATTGTGGGGGTTAATCCAGACCCTCATAAACCTTAATTAACCCCGTAACTCACGGGGGTCAATATAGACCCCAATAAGCACTTAATTAACCCCCTCACTCATGGGGGTGAATACAGACCCCTATAAGCACTTAATTAACCTTTCATGCATGGTGGTCAATACAGACCCCCATAAGCACTTCATTAACCCCGTCACTCATGAGGGTCAATACAGACCCCCATAAGTGCTTAATTAACCCTGTCACTCATGGGGGTCAATACAGACCCCCATAAGCACTTAATTAATCCCCTCACTCATGCGGGTCAATCCAGACCATCATAAACCCTTAATTTACCCAGTCACTCAAGGGGGTCAATAAAGATCACCATAAGCACTTAATTATCCCGGTCACCCATGGCGACCAATCCAGACCCCCATAAACCCTTAATTAACCCTGTCACTCATGAGGGTCAATACAGACCCTAATAAGCACTTAATTAACCTCCTCACTCATGGGGGGCAATACAGACCCCATAAATCCCTAATTAACCCTGTCACTCATGGGGGTCAATACAGCCCCCCATTAGCAATGAATTATCCCGATCACTCATGGGGGTCAATTCAGAGCCCCATAAACACTTAATTAACCCTGTCACTCATGTGGGTCAATCCAGACCATCATAAACTCTTAATTAACCAGTCACTCAAAAGGGTCAATAAATATCCCCATAAGCACTTAATTAATCCCCTCACTCATGCGGGTCAATCCAGACCATCATAAACCCTTAATTAACCCAGTCACTCAAGGGGGTGAATAAAGATCCCCATAAGCACTTAATTAACCCCCTCACTCATGGTGGTCAATACAGGCCCCATAAATCCCTAAAAAAAACTGTCACTCATGGGGGTCAATACAGATCCCCATAAACCCTTAATTAACCCTGTCACTCATGAGGGTGAATACAGACCCCCATAAGCACTTAATTAACCCTGTCATGCATGGGGGTCAATACAGAACCCCATAAGCACTTAATTAACCCAGTCACTCATTGGGGTCAATACAGACCCCCATAATCACCTAATTAACCCTGTCACGCATTAGGGTCAATACAGACCCCCATAAGCACTTAATTACCCGGTCACTCATGGGGTTCAATCCAGCCCAAATAAGCAATTATTAACCATGTCACGCATAGGGGTCAATATAGACCCCCATAGGCACTTAATTAACCCTGTCACTCATGGGGGTCAATACAGACCCCCATAAGCACTTAATTAAAACTGTCACTCATGGGGGTCAATACAGAAACCCATAAACCCCTTATTAACCCTGTCAGTCATGGGGGTCAATACAGACCCCCATAAGCACTTAATTAACGCTGTCACTCATGAGTGTCAATACAGACCCCCCCATAAGCACTTAATTAACACTGTCACGCATGGGGGTCAATAGAGACCCCCATAAGCACTTAATTAACACTGTTACTCATGGGGGTCAATACAGACCCCCATAAGCCAATAAATATCCCTGTCACTCATGGGGTTCAATACAGACCCCCATAAGCATTTAATTAACCCCATTACTCAAGGGGGTCAGTACAGATCCTATAAACCCCTTGTCACTCATGGGGTCAATATAGACCCCCATAAGCACTTAATTTCCCAGTCACTTATGGGGGTCAATCCAGACCCCCATAAACCCTTAATTAACCCTGTCACTCATGAGGGTCAATACAGACCCCATAAATATGTACTTAACCCCGTCACTCATGGGGGTCAATATAGACACCCATAAGCACTTAACCCAGTCACTCATGGGGGTCAATCCAGACCGTCATAAACCTTAATTAACCCCGTCACTCATGGGGGTCAATATAGACCCCAATAAGCACTTAATTAACCCCCTCACTCATGGAGGTCAATACAGACCCCTTAAATCCCTAATTAACCCTGTCACTCATGAGGGTCAATACAGACCCCCATAAGCACTTAATAATACTGGTCACTCATGGGGGTCAATCCAGAAATCCATATACCCGTAATTAACCCTGTCACTCATGGGGGTGAATACAGACCCCCATAATACATTAATTAACTCTGTCACTCATGGAGATCAATACAGACCCCCATAAGCACTTAATTAACCCGGTCACTCATGGGGGTCAATGCAGACCATCCTAAACCCTTAATTAACCCAGTCACTCACGGGGGTCAATACAGACCCCCATAAGCACTTAATTAACCCCCTCACTCATTGGGTCAATACAGACCCCATAAATCCCTAATTAACCCTGTCACTCATAGGGGTCAATACAGATCCCCATAAGCAATTAATTATCCCGGTCACCCATGGCAACCAATCCAGATCCCCATAAACCCTTAATTAACCCTGTCACTCGTGAGGGTCAATACAGACCCCAATAAGCACTTAATTAACCCCCTCACTCATGGGGGGCAATACAGACCCCATAAATCCCTAATTAACCCTGTCACTCATGGGGGTCAATACAGACCCCCATTAGCAATTAAGTATCCCGATCACTCATGGGGGTCAATCCAGAGCCCCATAAACCCTTAATTAACCCTGTCACTCATGGGGTGAATACAGACCCCCATAAGCACTTAAATAACCCTGTCATGCATGGGGGTCAGTGCAGACCCCCATAAGCACTTAATTAACCCCGTCACTCATGGGGGTCAATAAAGACCCCCATAATACGTTAATTAACTCTGTCACTCATGTGGGTCAATACAGACCCCCATAAGCACTTAATTAACCCGGTCACTCATGGGGGTCAATCCAGACCATCATAAACCCTTAATTAACCCAGTCACTCACAGGGGTCAATACAGACCCCCATAAGCACTTAATTAATCTCCTCACTCATGGGGGTCAATACAGACCCCATAAATCCCTAATTAACCCTATAACTCATGGGGGTCAATACAGACCCCAATAAGCACTTAATTAACACTGTTACTCATGGGGGTCAATACAGACCCCCATAAGCCAATAAATAACCCTGTCACTCATGGGGTTCAATACAGACCCCCATAAGCACTTAATTCACCCCATCACTCATGGGGGTCAATACAGACCCCATAAACCCCCTGTCACTCATGGGGGTCAATACAGACCTCCATAATCTAATAAATAACCCTGGCACTCATGGGGGTCAATACAGACCCCCATAAGCACCTGTGCAATTGTGGCCCTTTTATTGTATCCTACTTATCCTTTTTTGTAACTTTATTTTTTTATAATTTCCTTTTTATCTTAAACAATACTTCCTACTCTACATCCTAATTTGAACTCTCCTAACAAACATTTCGGTCAGGAAGGGATGATTATTGATAAAGCTGATATTCCAAAAGTCCCTTCTGCACAATCCTCTGAAAAAAAAGTATTCATTAGGGATTGACAATAGGTTTGTTTTTATTCTGTACTTGCCCATACCCCCCTTATGATCTTCTTGTTATACCATAGAATATTTATTTTTGAATTCTTTAGACCTCTTTCTGACACCATTTATTTGTTAACTAATTTCAAAAATAGATATTATTTATTTTCCTTTAATTTTTTTGTGATTTTATTTTAGATCACAAGTTTGATTAAGGTAATCCTAATGAAAAGTGGCATTTAAGAGACTTTGGTGGCTTTACTGTTACAAGGAAGAGACATTGTTAAAAAATAGTGTCCTAAGATTCTAAGAAACAGATGTTGTTAAGATAAATGTATGTGACCATATGTTTAGTCATCCAGTTGTGTCCGACTCTTCATAACCCTATCGACCGCAGCACTCCAGGCACATTTTATGGATTAAGGTTTTCATGGCAAAGAAACTGGAGTGGGTTGTTTATTCCTTCTCAAGTGGATCACAATTTGTCTGACCTCTCTGCTACGACCTGCCCATCTTGAGTGGCCCTACTTTTTATAGCTCAAAGCTTCCTTGAAGTACACAAACCCCTTCACCACGACAAGGCAGTGATCCAGAAGGGGCATATTTGACCATATAGCTGTGCACATATCTGGGTGCTCCTTAGTCACATATATAGTTGTGGGTCTTGCAATGTTGGTGACGTTTGCGATGATTGTAACGCAGTTGCGTCCCTCCAAAGCGAGGGCTCAACCACGAGCTTTGCAAAGCAAGGCTAGCCAGTGCCGCCATCACACATGCAAACCTTGACAAAGGTGCTCATTGCAGCCAGCGGCGCCATCACACATACGAGCCTCGCAAAGCGAGGCGAAGCAGCCGTGTAGCACTTAGGTTGCAATGAGCGCTGAAGGCTCTCATTGCAGTCAGCTGCGCCATTGCAGCCAGCGGTGTAGTATTTATTGGCGTAGCACTGTTCAAGCGCGTAACTAAAAATCCACCAAAACAAAAAAAAAAAATGTACAAGAAATTATAACACACACAGCACAGGGGGAGACACAGGAAGCCTGGGAGTGACGTGGCAATCGAAAAAAACGCAATATTTCAGAAGCAGCATGAAAACGAAGCTCAGCAATCCCAGGCTTGCAAAATGTACAAAATCAACAACACTGAAGACACTAACACTTACACCAACAACATCAGGCACGCAGGACTTTGAAAATACACCACACGGAACACATTAACACTTACACCAATAACGCCAGGCACGCAGAACTTTGAAAAAAACACCAACGGCAGTCACAGCGCAAACATTCAGCAGACACACAGAGGAGAAAGACACAGGGAAGGGACAGGGGGAGATACTGGAAACAGACACATGGCATTCCCAAGCACTAAACTTGCAGGTTACAGAACCCTGTACAGTAGGCGAGAGGAAAGGCTCGCAATGAGCGCAAAAGGCACTCATTGCAAGCCACATGATGACCGCCAAAGGGGCTTAGCGTGGGGCTCTCTATGAGTGCCGAAGGTGATCAGTGCAAAGCAGGAAACTTGAAGTACACGGGGGCAGAGGCTCGCAATGAGCGCCAAAGGCGCTTAGCGCAGGGCTCGCAATCAGCGCCAAAGTGCTCAGAGGACCCAAAGCCTCACATTGTGTGGCAAACAGCATTGACAGACTTACAATTTTAATCTCGGCATTTTTGACGGGACAGTTCCTAGTTGTTAATAATTAGATTACATGAAACCAAATATAAAACTATTCTGTTATAAAAAAACAAAAAACAGGCAGGATATATATTATATTATTTGTTAAAATGTATAAAATTACTAGGAATCTCCACTATAAAGCAAATAATTATGGATTATCCCTTAAATATTATACAAAAAGCATTGTCTGCATACAAACAAAACCATCACAATAATTAAAGGCATATCTAAGTTAGCTGGGTTATTACATTTTTGCACTCTTCATGCAAAAAACATAATTTATGTAGGCTGCACATTTCATAAAACATTTTATTTTTATTCATATCTAAAAATCCCTCTAATGATTATGTTGACACCCTCAGGGGTGGCTATACAAGCCCCTGATCCCCACCTAATCAGCATGCAGCATTAGGGGAGCAGTTTTTAAATCACTACATATCCTGTGTGCCTTCTTCAGCCAATAGCAGAGCACTGATGTCACTGCCTCCTGCTGCAGTCTGTTCTCTGCCTGTTCTGCCCATGCCTTTCACCACATACACTACATATCCAAAGTTGCTTTTCAGCACAAACAGGAATTCAAAAGTTTCAGCTAATCTGATTGGCCAAAATAAATTATTTTATATTTTATGTTAACCCTGATCTCCAACTGTCAGAAATTACAAGAGATTTTGCAAACTTCAAGGTAAGTGTTTAAATGTTTATTTGGGGATGTTTTCATGCAAAAAAACTAAATGTTTGCATACACTACCAATTCTCCTCCATCAGATGCACTCATGTATTCTCTTAAAGGTATATGGAACACAATTATTTTTCCATGTATTTAAAAGAGCATGATTTAAACATTACCAGGGTTGTGCTTTGTTTGCAAAACGTAATTGACAATAACAGGAAGTGAACAGAACAGCTGTAGCTTCATCAGCAGATGAGTATGACTGCCTGGGAACATGTTTCCACTCACTTAGCTGTGTATATAAATGTCTCTTCCTGACAGTCCAACATTACACTAACTAATCTAACTGCTCCCTTTATATTGGAAATAGCCAATATAGTAGACCTGAGGGGTTAGTCTTTCAGTAAATCTAGGTCAAAAGAGCAAGCCGCCTTGTTCCTGGAGGCTCAACAAGAAGATTGTATCTAATCCAATAGCCATGGAGCAAATTGCTCAATATATTGAGCTATTTTTCTCAACCAATATCAACCAAGAATCAGACATTGGATGGATTTGGGTGGCTCACAAGGCCATTATTAGGGGCTCCCTTATAAAATTGGCATCTAGACACAAAAAACAATTGCAAATTAAAGAGGAGTCCCTGAGGAAAGACCTCTTCGAGCTAGGAAGATCTAATTAACAAGACCCTTCTAGAAAACTTTGGCTGGTGACATCACTACTAGTATGAATAATATTCAAAAAACATTTTTGGATTTCTTCCAAAAAATGTATTCATCTCTCTCGCCCACACAAGGACAGCAGAGGTTTACCTTCCTGGACTCATGTTATTTGCCCACACTCGCAACTCAGGAGTGCAATCTGCTTAATTCTAAAGTTACAGACGCTGAAGCTCAACAAACAGTTAATGACCTGAGGGGGGGGGGGGATACATTCTCTAATTTATATTATAAGAAATATGTGCCCTCACCTAACAAACCTCTTTAAACATATTTTGGAGGGTCACTCGATGCCTCAAATACTAAATGGACATGGTCTTCTTTCCCAAGGGGAACCATTATCTCCCCATTTCATTCCTATATGGAGATATAAAAAATCTGGATAAATGAATGGCTAACAGCGTATCCTCCATAAAATCATTCATAAAGACCAAGTTGGGTTTATTCCCTATAGGCAAATGGGGGATAATATAAAATACATTTTAAATTTGATTTCTTAAGCATCTCAGAATCGAATCCCAACGTGTTTACCGGCCTTAGATATAGAAAATGCCTTTAAAACTCGAGAATGGCCTTATCTTAAAGCAGTTTTAATGACATTTGATTTCACAGGCAAGTTTATCAATCTGATTGAAACTTATAGATCTCCTATGGCCATGCTAAAGTTGCCAGGAAATTCGATTATACAGATTGAGATCCAGTGGGGTACCAGGGTGTCCCCTCTCACCTTTACTGTTTGCCCTGGCTATAGAACCTTTGGCTTAAACTGTAAGGTCTAATACTGAAATATGTCCAATTAAAATTGGACACCATCCTTTTAAATGTTGTCTCTTTGATTATTATTTCCTTTGCTCACTCACAAAACCTGCCACCTCGGTTCCAATTTTGCCTCAAACTCTTGAACACTTTGAAAATCTCTTGGGGTTAAAAATAAATGTAACCAAAACTGAAGCCTTGGGTATTTCAATGTCCCGGTCTGAGATTCACTCCCTTCAGCCTGATTCTCATATTAAATATTTAGGTGTCAACATCACCTGTCAGATTTACATAAAGTGAATTACCCAGCCCTTTATAAAGAAATGGGACTTGATTTACTATTGTGGTCAAAAGGACAAATAGCATTGCTTGGAAGAATAAATGCTGTAAAAATGTATATTCTCTCCCACCTTTTATATTTATTCCACACACTTCTAATAGCAATAGATTCTAAGGACCTTGAAAGGTTCCAAAATCACGTTTTTCAATTTATATGGTATCATAAAACCGAGATGATTTTGAAATTCAATATGTGCAAACATAAAGCAAAGGGTGAGCTTTCATGCCCAAACATTAAATTATACTACAAGGCGGCTTAGCTCGCTTTTACCCCTAGCTCACTCTTCCCTACATCAGCCTCTTACACATGGGACTTGATAATCTGGCTCTCTAAGCCACAGAACGCCCTTGGGAAATCATTCAACCTTTTCATCAAGCATTCGCTCACTATTTGGTCCTGGGCGGCTCAGAATCGTCAATTTGTTCCACAATTTTCCACCCTTACTCCCATCATACCCAACACACAATTTTCGATACAGCTCCCATCCAATTATCTACATTAGTGGATGTCCCAGAATTTACTTAGATTTGGTGCATGGTTCCAAAATAATCTGACCATAACTTTTGAACATTTGAGAGACTGCAAACTACCTCTAGCGGAACATTCATAATTTTTGTAGAATTAGACACTTTGTAAATATATCTTCACATACCCTAGGAGGCCAGTCAACAAACTGGTTTACTAAGCTTTGTGGGGATCTTCCACTGTCGAGCACAGTTATAAGCTTATCATATGGTGCCTTCAATGAGGCTACATTGATGCAAAAAACAGCAGGAACCAGTGCATGTGGAGGAGGAAGGAAGAGGATCCGAGGGCCATATCTCAGAGAAGGATGTAATATGAGTAGTGGAATCACCATCCAGACCTCTGCCGGGATTCAACCCCACTATCCCCCTCCTCCAAAGACTGAGAATCTCACCATGGCCCTCCAACTGGACATATGGGGACCAGACAAGCCCACAGGCCTCAATCCCCCCCCCCCCCCCATCAGGCCAGGCTGCGCAGGAGGAGATGCTGGCCCTCATGCGGCAGCAAGTGGACTTACTTCAGGGTATCCAGGCCAGCATCTCTGCCATTCATGCGGAGATCATGCGCAACCTGGCAAGGCGCAATATGGGAGGAGAGGAGGCATCATCTGATGACTTAGTCCTATCTGATTGGGCTGAATCAAAATGGTTCTCCTCTACCCCAAAACACCAGCAGCCTTGCCCCTCCTCCCACCATACCTCCACCACCGCCACTTGGGGTGCTGCTGCCTCCTGGGGCAGGGTTACCTACCCCTGCTCCCCCCCTCATCATCACCTCTAGCACAGAGATGCCGGCTGCAGAAGATGTGGGCCCTGTACCTAGGCGGAGGAGGACATAGGGGCTGCGGACATGTTTGTGCCTTCTCAACAGCACTCCTGAGTGACAATCTATTGGTCACAATGTTAACCTAATCTTGCCTGGCTACAGAGTCTTGGATCTTGTCCTATGTGATGGTGATATTTGTATGCAGATGGCTACCTCCAATCACATAGTCCATGATCCTCTTCTCTGTGTACACATAGGGTTATGTTTAACATTTCACCAATTGATGGTAACTGAGGAATGCTGTTGAAAAGAGATGTAGCAGTCCCTATGTTTTTACAGGCCTTTTTCAGGACACCAGCAGCCCGGCCTCTCCTCTCCTCCCACCATGCCTCCACTGCCGCCACTTGTGGTGCTGCTGCTTTTTTTTCTCTCTTTTTCTGTTTTAGGTACAATTCAGGTCTATGAAGACATCTTCTGCATCTGCAAGCATTGTGAAGGAAGTTTATGAGTTGTAAGGTTTTCCCAGTGCCTCTTAGGTAGACATTCCTTCAATGCCAGCCCCCTCCCACCGCTAACATGTAGCTCCCACAATCTTAAAGCTATCATATAGCCAGATATCTAAGACATGCTTGTTGTTAGCTTAAATATATACTGATAGTGGTATGGCGGTGGACTTGCAAAGTCTCTCAATGGCATCCAGCATTAATATCTGCACTAGTGAAGCATGTGATCCTGACCTCAATATCGGTCTGAGAACAGATACTTGGGTCTGATGTAAGTAACATTGAATCTGGCTGCTGACCTTTGTGTAAGTGTGTATATGAGTATAGGTGTGGAAGTATATATGGGGGTACATGTGCATGTGTCCATGGGAGTGTGTGTGCTGGCGAGTCGGCTCCTGGGTGGACCTCGGTGTGAAGTAGCCCCCTCTTACTCCCTCCCCCCTTCCCATTCCATTTTTGAACCCCCCCATTTCACTCCAGTTCTTCCATTCTCTTTTCCCTCCCTAGGACTCATCCACTACATCACTTATAACAGTAAGTACATAGTTCTAAACAAATGAGTTATGGGGCATTCTTATAGTACCCCCTAGTAAGTACAGCCTCTAACAGTCTTATATGCACATTATTGGTGGAGGTTCTCCTAAAACATACTGTAATGGAGTGAGCAGTCTAGCCGCTTTTTACTAGAGCATGTGCTGGGTACGAACAAATTGTTGTATATGTTGAGCACTCTCTATAGCTGATGTATTACCAAGTAGGGATGTAATCAGTATATAGTCCTAATTGTATATTTGTGCGAGTATATATACTATTTATGTTTATGTAAATATGGCATATCACTATTGCTATCTTCACATTTATTGGTAATAGTATTACTTTTATTTCTCTCTACACATATATATTGTTATTGTATAGCATTATACTATCATTCCATTATAATTTTTTCATAATTTTTAACATTACTAATAACATTTTAATGTATTATCAACCCACTTGTAATACGTTGTATTACAAGGTTTATGGTAAATCATAATCTGGTTTAGGTTTACACTGTCATCTATTATACTGTCATCTATTATAAGGATTGAAAGTGTATATAGATGTGTTTTTATATGTGTTTTCTACACAGACACAAATTACTGATGAAGCTGTACTAAGAAACAGCGAAACGCGTTAGAGCTTTTATTATTTTTTATATTTATACATATTTTATATTTTACCAAATAAACCACCTTTTTATACTATACTCAGTTTGGTCCTCCTTTTTCGCTTTTTGTATCAGTTCGCCTTACGGCGTACCCTAGATACCCTTGCCCTCGTATTAGTATACCGAATTTGAGTAGATACATCTCGCTAATAATACAACTGAGTACTGATGAGCAGAAGGGTTCATAGGGAACTGTAAGAAACAGGATAGTGACTGGAGGATCCACGTTTGAATCAACGCACATGTTTTGTCAATACCTCATACCTATGAGGTTCCGCCATGTAAGAGATTAATAGATTGAGCTGAATTTCACCTATACTTGAATTCATAAAAGTGGTCTGCACCAAGGGATCCTTGCGCTTTCTCTCTCACCCCTCATTTTTCCAGATCCACAATTGTCAAACACTCGAGCTACCAGTGTACTCGTGAGAAGCAGCAGATCTTCACCAGCAGATCTTGTATTGGTCGCACCCATCGAAGATCTTAACCACGCCTTCAAGAGCTCTTTATTCTAGATTGAGAGACTTTAAAGTTATAATTACAATATTTACTCCATCTTTCCCTTCAGGCTAAATACTATTGGCCGAATGTGGTAATTGAGATTTGTCTCCCCAAATCCTACCAGTTACAAATCGCTAGTTATAAATCACCGGTGTTATTGGTAGGTCCGTGATTCTGGTATTAGCAGTTTTTTGGGATTTTTTTTCCAACTGGGTATTTATTGTAACATAATTTGGTAATGAAGCGCTTGGGCCTCTACTTCTGGAAATTAAATATTTCCATTTCCATATTTTACAACACTAACTTGCAAATAATAACATTACGAATCTGAAATGGCGGTTTACCTGCCTAAACCAACGTTTTTGGCTTATGCACGCAGCCTTTATGTACTTCACACTTAGCACATTGCTGACACTTTCTCCTCAGGTGATGAACAGTTTGACTGCACATTTTCTGGTGTCGGAAAATCCAAAGAGATTGTTAGCTCTTCAGGATATTGATTGCTGGATATTAATAACAGGATAGTAAACAGACAGCTGCGCGCTCCAACGTGGGGACGCACGCAGCGTCGTGTACCTGACGCGTTCTGACGTCACTAGATGTCTTTCTCAAAGGCAAAGTGTGTATAGACGAGGGATCTGCCTATTTAACTGGTTCCCATTACCATGGATACCTTATATGTGGCATATAAGTCTAAAAGAGTGTGAGAAGTGACAGAATAGCGTGTATATTGTCACTAAGAGGAAATTAGTTTGAAACGAATTCTAAAAGCTATATTAAGCTTTAGAGAGGAAGAGAATATATTTATGTGTAGTGTTTATAACACAATAGTATATATCCATAGAACGTGTTTTATTGCAAACTGAAGCGATTTATATATAAAGAACAGTAATGACTGAGAAGTTCTCATAACTGACAATTCTATATGATTATAGCAGTTTGTAGAAAATAAAGAAACCATATTGTTATCTATACAGGCACAACAAGAGAGGGAAAAGTCAACATGTAAAGGGCTATAAGAGAGTGCATATGTATGGGGCTAAAACATGGCCTTAAGTGTAGGAAAAAGGCAAGCACCTAAAGTACAAGTTAAAAATTGTGCTAACTTCAAAAAAGTAGAGACAGAGGATAAATAGCACTGACTCTCTAATAAATGTACTGTGTCCTAAAGACAAGGAGTTTGTGAAGTATAAGTGTAATAATCAATGATGAAAGTGCTAAATAAGTGAAAGGGGATATGTATATATATACATTGACAAAAAGTGAAATGTTTAAGAAATAAAAGGCTTATAATAAGAAAACCTTTTGTTTAAAAAAGATAAATATAAAGTGCTAAGACTACCAGAAGTATTGTCAAGAGGCAAACTGAATTGGTAAAAAGATTGTTACATATACTATATTATAGGGTCGGTTTTTTAATAAAAGGTAGGGTCCATACTGGGGACTAACTGTTGTCACTACAGCTCCACAGGAACATTTTCAATTTAATTTTTAAATAAGGGGTTTAAAAGTAAGTCCCTCATTTAGCACTTTGGCGGCCAAGCCTTTAAGTCTATAGATCCATCGTGCCTCCTGTTGAAGCATTTTTTTCTCCAAATCACCTTTTCTAGGGCCCATATGTACTCTCTTTAAAATAGTAAATGACAAGACTTCACTAATGCCTCTGTGATAATATTTCACATGACGTTCAATGGGTGTATCAAGATCATTTTTGATAGAGAAGACATGCTCTCCTATTCTCCTACGTATTTGGCGCCGCGTTTTACCTACGTACATTTTCCCACAAATACATGCTGCCACATAGATCACATTCGTGGAACAACAATTTACAAATTCTTTAAGTCTGTATTCCTCCCCATTTATTGGATGTTTAAAGATTTTAGTGAATTTGATGTATTTGCTAAATTTGCAAATACCACATTTAAAACATCCTACTAGCGGCCAAAGCCAGGTGGTTTGAGAAGGTTGATCTTTAAAATAGCCATGAACTAACATATATTTAAAGATGATATTCTGGTGGTCTGGAAAGGCACCAGAATAGAATTTGAGGAATTGATGAGGATTCTAAATACAAATATAGTAGGTCTAAAATTTACCCATGAGATACATTTCACCCAGGTTACCTTTCTTGACCTAATCATTAAGAAGGGTAAACAAGGGAAAGTATCCACCACTACTTACAGAAAAGACACAGCAACCAAAACCTTGCTTAGTTGGGATAGCCAGCATTTTGCACCTCTGAGAAGGGGTATCCCTAGAGCCCAATACTTGAGAATTAGAAGGAACTGTAGTACAGATGATGAATTTAGGATAACTAATCTACCTGATGATACCATTGAAATTCCATCAGAAATGATTTGCAATGAATCACTATTATCAGCAATCTTTCTAAATACTATCAATAATGACAATTACTCAGACTTTTCAAACAAAGTGATATTAACATCAAAAAATATAGTTTTCTTGAATCTAAACAGCATTTTTTAATTAATCAATTCACCCAAAAAATATTATTACAGTGCAGTTACGGTACTGGCTGATAACAAAGAAAAAGTAAATCTAACTTTTGTATGGAATTTATCAATTATTTAACTCCCTCTGGAAAGCCACCACATATTTTGCAACTGAAAAAAGAAGCAATTGTCATGCTACTGAGAAATATGAATCCCAAAAAAGGACTTTGTAATGGGACCAGATTAATTGTGCAGGATTTAAGAGAACATTTTATACATGCAGAAATTATGAATGGTACCCATAAAGGTAAACTAGTTTTTATACCACAGATTGATTTGGGTCCAAGTGAGAGTGGTTTGCTTTTTATCCTTCAAAAGAAGACAATTTCCCATCATCATGGCCCTTTTAAGTCTGTGGGTATTTATTTACAGGAATCTGTATTTGCAAATGAACAACTCTTTGTTGCATTTTCAAGATTCAACAATCCAGAGGAAATTAAAGTTTCAATTGAAAAACAAGAAAGTCAGGGGGATTTATTCGATGATAGCCAAATTCAAATGTTAATATTGTTAAAAAATAATGGTTTACCAGTAGTTAAACTACAAGTTGAATTTTAAAAAGCTTTATGTAATGGTTTACAATACTGATACATACTAAGTTGACCCATTGTTATATTAGTCATGCATAGATGACAATTAAAAGGTTAATATTGTTAAAAAAGGATGGTTTACCAGTTGTTGAACTACAAGTTGCATGTTAAAAAAATAAACACATTTGCTATAATTGTTGTATTTCTTCCAAGATAACTAAAAGGTTATTGCATGGGTGCACTCATTGCAGGGGTAAAAACGTGGGACTTAGCTGGCGCTCATCCCGAGACACGCGGGACTTAGCTGCAACGAGGCCTCATCGCGTGGCCCATGGACTTTGCGACAGATGCAGAATTACATATGACTTGGGACACGAAGAATGTAGATGAACTGTGGGGCGCGCAAAAATATGACTTTAACATTAACAGAACTGGAAAAGCCTGCAAAAACACTCAAATATGCCTCGAAACACTCACACACAGCACATGGGGAGAGCCAGGGAGTCTACGAGTGAGGTTGCAAGTTAATTTTAAGCATATTTTGCCTTTTGAAAATCACCAAAGCGGGGGGGAAAATGGCGGCCGAAAAAACGTAAAAATTCTGAAACAAGGCTCAGCAAGGCCAGGCACGCAGAGCTTAGACAGTAACACAGACGAACAATGCGAGGCACACGGCACTTAGAAAATACACGACGGCCAAGACACTAACGCACACCATAACGCCAGGCACGCAGGAATTTGAAAATAAAATCAGCGGCAGTCAGCGCGTGCCACACAAATGGTACTCAGAGGAGCAAAAGCCTCACATTGTGTGGCAAATAGCATTGCCAGCCTTACAATTTTATTCCCGTCATTTTTGACTGGCAATTTCCTAGTATATTAAAAACTACCAAATAATTAACATGTTTTATTCATATCATCTGCAGCCTTAAACAAAATTATTACTCTTAGAGAAAATGAACTAATGACTTCCCAGTTAGTCCACTCACCTTGAACCTAGGGCTGTAAATTGTTCAAGCAAACAGGCAGCAGTATGCAGCTTCTGTACTTACAGCTGGGTGCCCCTAAATAAGCTCCTGGACTTAATGCAACAACTATTGCTATATGTCAATATGACACTGTGTGCAGGTATTTTCAGCTCTATCCCTGGGAGTAACTTTGGCAAAGCATTTTTGGCTTCCTTAATGCGCGGATGAGCCCCTCTTCTCAGCGTACATACTTGGCCTACTGACACATGTAGCCTGATGACACATACAGAGCATGCGACTCTGTCATGTGCCCATGTGCCTCTTAATGGTGTTGAATGTTGAGTGCTTCCACTCTTTTTCACCTGCATGAAATTGAGAAATGCCATGTTGTGAAGCCATGCAGGATTCCCTCTCTCAACATAACTTGACACACTTGCAACCTCTATCAGCACAGACCCCTGCTGAGCTTAGAGGTTTATCTACCATATGCCACTGTTTTGTGACTAAAGAAAAAATTGTGCTGATTCATTATTTCCTTAGTATTCTACTTACCAAACATATAACAGATTATATTAATTGATTATTTACTGTCACACCTCCTGATGCACTTTCTCTAACACTAAGTATTATAAGAGGGAAGTATATTATGTTCTCAACATCTACCTTTGTTTTCTTTTTACCTTAACCAGAATTCACACACATCATGCGCAGAGGGTCTGGTGGTTACTGTCATTCTGACATAAGCACAATCTATCCACCTGATATGTAGATATGTTAGATTTGCAGAGCAGGTGAGGAGCAGAACACTATCACCCCCCCCCCCCCCCCCCCAGTAACATCTACTATTCCATCCCATCAGGAGGAATTTCTTCTGGAACAGTCTTCTGAGTATACATCCTACCTGAGGTAGGACAGGAAAAACACTGAGGAAAGTTTTAGTGGGAGGGAGGTTTTTGTTCTGGTTAATGGCCTGTTATACTGCAGAGGAATGTGGTTTTGGTCATGTTTTGTGCTTCCTAAAAGACTTTGAGGGGGAAAAAAACATCTGCCTCTGATTCATAGACTATTCCGAAAGTATTTGATGGTGTGGATCATAACAAGACATGGAAAGGTATTGATCAAAGTTAAAAATATGAAGATCATGGCAGAGAGCAATCATAGTTCATGGCAAAGAGAAGTGGAGGCAGTGACAGATTTTATTTTCATGATCTCCAAGATCTCTGCAGAGTGCAGTCATGAAATTATGTTTGCTTCTGGGAAGGAAAGCTATGGCAAGTCTAAACAAACTACTAAAATGTAAAGATATTGCACAAAGGTGAGCATTGTTAGAACTATGTAATTCCCAGTAGTACCATAACACATTTTGAGATCTGAAACATAAAGAAGGCTTAACGTAGTAGAATTTATGCTTTTGAATTTTAGTGCTGTAGAAATCTTCTTATAGTCCCTTGGACAGCAAGAAGATCAAATCAACCAATGCTACAGGAAATCAGGTCAAACTGTTCCCTGGAAGGTTTGATCACAAGGCTAAAGTTTAAATATTTTGGCCATATCATGAGATGGCATGATTCCCTTGTGAAGACTCTGATGCTGGTAAAGATTGAAGGGACCCAAAGAAGGGGACGGCTAAGGCAGAAATGGATAGAGGAGGTGATCAGAGGGGCAGTGGCTGACAAATGAGGCTGGCGTACTGCAATCCATAGGGCCATGGAAAGTTGGACACAGCTGAAATATATATATATATATATATATATATAATCTGCAGGCATCCTACAAGTAACAGTAAATGTATCTTCCAGAATGGTTTGCTATTCTACTGGATAATTTAAACTGTATACTTGCTTTTCTTTTTCTTTTTTTTCCTTTTTTTTTTCCCTCCTACTCTGTAACTCAGTATTATTGTGTGCTTATTTGGTTATATTGTTTATCTCTTCATTTCCTTGTTATCATTTATCTTCAGGACTTTTTCGAGCTGTACTGACTGTGGAAATTCTTACCCTGCTCTATCAGACTATCTTTCTTATACCTCCAAAAAAGTTTATATCCTTCAGCATTAACATGCACAACTGAATACTCTGCAAAAATACTTATACTCACAACCTACAGTGAAGCAAACAGTTGCCTCCACTTTCATCAGCCTACTGCCGTAATCACTACCACCTTGCACCTTCTTGTTTCCCACTCTTCTAGCTCTAGCATTAAAGGGCTAGTTAATTCAGCACAACTTGGAACACACCACTGTTATGTACTCCTGAAAACATGCTGAAATACTATTAGAATTTTTGAAAAATGATGACCTTTTCACAACCCCCCCCCCCCCCATATGTTCTGTATAGAGATGTTGCGAATAGTTCGCCGGCAGATTGTTCCCGGCGAACATAGCATGTTCGCGTTTGCGGCGAACATATGCGAGATTCGACCCGCCCCCAATACTTTATCATTGAGCAAACTTTGACCCTGCATGTCACAGTCAGCAGAAACATTCCAGCCAATCAGCAGCATACACTCCCTTCCAGAGCCATCTACCTCATGGACAGCAGCCATTTTGGAATCATAACGAACTTGCAGCCTTACAGAGAGGAGGGAGAGTGTAGGTGATGCTGATTGAATAGGGAAATCAATAGCTAGGCAAGTTTATTCAGTGACCAGTGCAGTGCTGAAGGACTCATCAGATCTCTGCTGTAAACACAGCACCCCAAAAAGCCCTTTTTAGGGCTATAACATCATTTTTTTGTGTTTTTTTTTTCTGTGTCATCTAATTTCATTTGCCTGTCTCCCTGCTAGCCCCTGCTTGCAAGTGTGTGTGTCAGGCTCACAGCTTATACTGTGTGTGCACAACGCATACAATATAATATTGTGTACTAGTTGTCTACTTTTAAAAAAAAAAAACTTTTATTTTAAATCTAAGTGCATTTGCCTGACCGTCAATCAAAGTTCATTTGCTTGACCGCTACCCATAGTGTGTGTCTTGCTTACAAGTACTGTGCCAAGTTCAACCAATCCAATCTATTTGGGGTACCAACAGTCCACATTTAAAAAACCCAAACTTTTATTTTCTTAAATCTAAGTGCATTTGCCTGACCGTCAATCAAAGTTCATTTGCTTGACCGCTACCCATAGTGTGTGTCTTGCTTACAAGTACTGTGCCAAGTTCAACCAATCCAATCTATTTGGGGTACCAACAGTCCACATTTAAAAAAGCCAAACTTTTATTTTCTTAAATCTAAGTGCATTTGCCGACCGTCAATCAAAGTTAATTTGCTTGACCGCTACCCATAGTGTGTGTCTTGCTTACAAGTACTGTGCCAAGTTCAACCAATCCAATCTAGTTGGGGTACCAACAGTCCACATTTAAAAAACCAAACTTTTATTTTCTTAAATCTAAGTGCATTTGCCTGACCGTCAATCAAAGTTCATTTGCTTGACCGCTACCCATAGTGTGTGTCAGGCTTACAAGTACTGTGCCAGAGAGCATGTTGTGTGCATGCTTGAGCTCCAAACAAAAGGCTTTTTAGGGTCTTAGTCCCTCAAATACAAGTTTTATTTTAACATCTTTCTGTTAATAAGCACTTTGTGCACGGTGGTGTTCATTTTTGGGAGTTTTTGTGTTTTTTTTTCTTAGTTTAATTTAAGTTTTAGTTTTCTGGGGGTCAGGCTCAACTCTCTATCCCAGGAGAGTGAGCTGTCTCCTGGATACTTTGCCACACCCCTCCCTTAGCACTTCACCTGCAGCTCCTGGAGCTTTTTTACTTTGACTTTTTTTTAAAGTTTTTCAGGTTTTGTTAAAGTTTTGTTTGTTTGGTGTTGGGTTTTATGTTTTGGGGGGAGAGAAGACAAGTAACATCTTTGTAGGCAGTGGGGGGGGAAAATAATTTGAAGTTTTGTTTAAAAGGCATTTTTTAACATCTGACACAGAGACACAGAGGGGTTAAAAAGCCTCTGTGTTCTCTGTGTTGTTGCAATTAGCAACACCTTGCAACAGGCCATTAACCCTTCCACTGCCAAGCATCATCTCTCTCTCTCCCTTAGTTTTGTCTCCCTTAGTTTTGTCTTTTTGTTTCTTTTTCCCACTTTTATATTTAAAAAAAAAGAAAACAGTAAAAAATCATAAAACAAAAAATAAAAATAAATAAAACAAATAAACTAAAAAAAAAGGGTCTAAACATGAGGGATAAGACCACTAAGAAGCCTCAGGGGTCAAAAGGGGGAATAATGGCCCCTGAAAATCCTAGCTGCAGCACTGCACAGCATAGGCCCCAGGCAGATAAGGCAGCCCCAGCTCCTGGTGGTTCTGCCAGCAGACCTACCCCTGTGGCTAATACCTGGTCACAGGTGGTTTCTGCTGGCCCCAGTAATACCACCGCTGGGGCTGAGGGGCAGATCACTAGGAAGCATGGGGTTAAATGTCAGATGTCTGGGGTCTACAGCATTGATATCTATCTGCGTGCTGCAGCTAACGTCATCAGCCCCTCTGTTATAGTAGCAGCCAGCAAAATGTACGGGAAGGCAGTTTTCTTTACCCGTACGCTGGCTGCTGCTCACATTCTTGTACAGAGAGGCATCACAGTGGGGGGATTATATGTCCCAATAGAACCCCTGGAAGGGTTGGGCACAAAAGTAACACTCTCTAATGTGCCCCCCTTCCTACCAGACTCCCTCCTGCGCCCCCACCTGGTAACCCTAGGGGAAGTAAAAACACCATTTATTAAAATTCCCCTGGGGTGCAGAGAGAGAGCACTACGTCATGTGCTCTCTTTTAAGAGGAAGGTACAAATGTGCCTGCCTCAGGGCGCAGAAAACATTGAGGGGTCTTTTGGGGTTCCATTTGAGGGGGTGCTCTACAGGATTTTTTACAGCACTACGGAGGTGCAGTGCTATCATTGCAAGGGGTTGGGGCATACACGTAGGAATTGTCCTAATGAAAAGCATCATGCCCCAGCCCCAGCAAATGGCACCTCCGTCAGTACAGCACCCATCCCCGCTGAGCCCATAACAGCGGGGACCTCAAGGGTCATAGCCCC